>BGPR01029652.1:0-19146 GCA_013235015.1 Araneus ventricosus | reverse complement strand
TATTTATTAATATTTCGGTTATAAGTCATTAAATTTATATGTCTTCTAAAGCCACTCCATTGAAAGATATACAAATAATGCGTTACTCTAATTTGATTTTTGAGGAAGTTCTTTAAAAATAAGCATTATTTTAAAAAATTTCAACCAGGATATTAACCTACACGAACAATTTTTATGGAGCATAAAAATTTTTCTGCGAGTATCCATAAAACAATGTCATACTTTTATATTCTTAATTATCATTACTACTATTTAAAGACATGATTCTTATATAAATATCACAACTCATTAATCATTGTCTGGAAATTCTAAATTAAGATCGACAGTTTGAAATTTAGAAAATTATTCATTTTATTAGATAGGAAAATAATAAGAAACACCAAGCTTACATTTATTGGATTCTTTTCAACAACTGGAATATTCCCCAAAGGTAAAGAAATTGGAGAAAAAAAGAACTTTTTCAAATACTAATTCATTATTGGTATTTGCTTTGTTAAGAACTACTTCCAGTTGACCCGAAGGAAATTAAATTCTTTTTCATTTTGCTTACAAAGAAAAAATTGGATAAAATCTTCCAGTTTTCACATACGTCTTCCTTTAGTATTTTCCTTCTGAAATGTTCCCTCATCCGTAAATTATTTAATAAGTTTTTTCTGTTTCTGATTAGATTCTAAAGAATGTCGCTTACTTCGCGAAATTGATTTGAATTCCTTAAGGAAAAATGCACGTATTTCAGTGAAGGCTTTAGGAGTCTTAAGGAATGAAATGGATTTTCATTCATAAAAAATTAAGATATTCGAAAATCTCAGATTATTTATATTTAAGATAAGATTCCAAGCATCTTTTTAAAATTTAATCAATGGAATGAACGAAATTTAAAAATATGCTGGGTTCAAGTGTATTGAAAATGAAAGAACTGTATGATGGAAACTAACTAGTTTATAAATCTATTTCAGTTCACAGTAGATTTAACATATTGGTAATTAATACAACTGTGAGTTTATTTCAATTAAATGAATATGCTTAACTTCACAAATCTTTTTCGATAAATTAAAAAATTGAGGAAGTATACCATTAAAATTGGAAGTGTAGTGCGTAAAATTCGAAAATTGAAATGAGAATATTCATTTTAAGAAAGATACCTGGAATAAAATGAAATAAATTTTTAAATATTTTTAAAATCAAATATTTATTTGATGTTCTGAAAAGTAGAATTTTTTCATTTTAATTATTTTCTAATTTTTGTATTTAATTTGTAATTCATATTTATAAATATCATGGAATCTTGAAATAATTTCTTTTCTGAAATTCACGTTCAGCTACCACGTCTCATGGAAAAACGCATTAAATTCAAAGATTAATTAATAATTAATCTATGAAAATTTGGAAATATTGTATTGTCATCGCGAGCACACAAGTTAACACAAAACAGAAAATTTGAGAACTGTATTACATGATGAAGTGATTTAAAAATCATTTGCAACATTTATTTGTATAAACGTGAAGTAAGTGTAGTAGAAGTGTTTAAAAGTAATGAGTGCTCTTGCGACTTTCTCGTTCATTTCCACATAAAAAAGCCGCTTATAATTTGTAGTAAAATTTTTTTCTAGATGTTATGCAACCAAATGTTCTCGATTATTCCCAATGAGGATCATCTAGAGCCGTGTTTCTAAAACTTTTTTGTGTCATGCCCTATCTTAGAAATCATCAGAGCATTGTTGAGAAACACAGTAAGTTAATTTTCAAAACATATAATGGAGAATTGAAATTCTTGTACGAAATAATTTTTCGTAATTTCATCACTTTCTTTCAAAAAGATTGAGGTGGATTAAAAACTTATTTCTGAAAATTATTCAGCGAGGAGATCGCAAAGAGAAATACAGCATTTGGATTTGAGAGTATTCGAGTCATTCTCAAGAAAAGGTACTTTTTATAGCTCCGGAATGATAAAAATGAGAAACTGCAATAAATATCCTAATATTTTTGTTCAAATAAATATTTTAAGTTTTAATAAAGCTATTCAATACGTTTCTGCTAAAATAGTTTTACTATTTAACTCTCATTTTTCACTGAATGTAAGACTAAAGTCCCCTCCGTGGACATCCCTACTCATGAAATTCAAAATAATATTTACTGACCCTGAAGTAATTTTTTTTTAAATTGCATTTTTGTTTTAGTATTTACTAGTTTAAAGTCTCTAGTTGAGGTCTAACCTAACGCTTTTTCTAGAATATTATTTTTACTTAGTAATTAATTTTTACACTTTCTCCTCAGTCAAAGTACGTCTCCCTCCATGGACAAAGAAAATAACTTAAAAAACATATAAATGCCAGCTCACGTCAAATCCTATGAAAGAGTTTATAAGAGAGGCAGAAAATTTGTTCTTTAAGGAAAAATGTTCGTTCTATCGCGAATTTATTGATTATATTCCAATTTATTAGTTCTATTTAGAGCTTGGTAAAGTTCACAGCGTCCACTCCGTGGACATGAAAAGTAAGTTCAGAATAATCTAATTTATAATTAAAATACAAAATTTTGATTGGTTTAGTATCAAATTTAATAAAAATAACTGTACCACTTTAACCACGTAAAATCAAAAGCACTTAAAAATTCAAAACTTTATTTTTGTCTCCTCCGTGGACACAACTTCTCGACAGAGAGGATGGCATTGTCAAAGAAAGAGACAGAATCTCAAAAATCATGATACAGTTAGAGAAATTAAAATAATATCAATTAAAAGTTCTTTGATAGATATTTTTTATGAAATTTAGTGATTTTCTGTTGTATTTAAAAAAAATAAATTGAAATTATGTTCTCAAAAAGAATTAAGGTAAACAATTCATTAGAATATTTATAATATTAAAGCTTCAATAGTGTATAAAACTATTTTAATATCTTAATTTATTTTTAGAAAAAATGTGAATATCAAAAAATAAAAAGACAAAGCAGTCAGATGCTGAAATTCAGAAGAGAAGACAGTATAAAAACACTTAATACGAGACTTACACATTATTTTATTTTAAAATAAATATATGTTATTCCTTAATCTAGTGTATAATTGAATACTTTCCTGCAAACCGTTGACTTTAATTTATTAGAAATTGTTTGTAAATATTATCTAATTAACGCACGGTCAGTGCCATGATTTAAAAATGCTATTTATTTTAAAAAGACAATTTTTCTTGAACTGGTTTTTAATAACTAATTTTATTGTTTAATTATAAGAAATAAACCTGTACCAAATCTGCCCAATAATTATGCAAGTATGCTTTCGTTTAAAATGTAAAAGTTCCTTTGACTAGCTTGTCTCCTTCGTAGACATGTAAAAATTTTTAAAAAAAACGGAAAATTAAAATAGAAAACTTGACAACTAATACAAGGCTATTTATCAGGCATAGAAACATCCATGCAATTTTTAAGATATTTTACATACTTTTGTAAAATAATTTTTTTTATCTATTGTGAATTTTTCATCACAATGACCCATATAGTATATACTGGTTAAATCACTGTAGACAGTGGCTTTCAAATTCAGGACGAATCCATTTTCGAATCCCTCCCCCTTGACAATCAAACTGTTCCTTCCGAGAGATGTGGGCCCTACGTTCGGAAACACTGATCTAGAGGTATCTGAAATTTTCTTTTTCACAAACTGCGTGACATTGAGGTTTTTCATCTTGTGTATTTTCAAGTGACAAGATATAAAATTATCCTATTCTAAGATTATCATGAGGAAATACTTTTTAGGCCTCATAGACTAAAAAAAATGTCTTATTTATCTAAAAAAATAATGTTTAGTAAATAATAGTGTCTTCGACTACTTTGTATACGGTTGCTCTTCATTTTCTTTACTTTTTGCTTTATAAGATCTTCCTTTACGCTTTGATTTGCTTCTTGGTTGACTCTCAACTTCAAAATAAGTTGAATTTTAAACAAAACTTATTCTACTTCATTTTGTAACATTAGGATTAATTCAGCATGGGTCTACAAATTTAGTAATTGAAATGAAAATGGTTAGATTAAAAATTCGGAGTAATTTTGTCCTTAATAGTTGCTTTTATCTTTGTTTCTTTCGTTTCTTGTATTGTCAATGTTTAGTTTTTTTCCCTCTCATTTTTTCATATTACAAATTATTATCATTTTTGTATTTGCTTTTCATTTGAGCTCGTTCTGTTCTATTGTATCTCCACGAAGCAAAGCGCAAAGTTGTGCAATTTGTTTAAATTCACTTCAAATTTTAAAATTTAGTGAAGAAAGTACGTTTAATAAAAATATAAAAATATTTGAAATATTAAAATAATCTGTTTAAAACAGTATCATTTACCTTGTCTGGAATCAGTCATCACGAAAATTCTAAAATCGGACTGATAAAGAGCAACATAAAACTTTACAGAGCGAAATCCGAAGGCTCAATGAAGTGCGACTCAAGTGTTCGAAAGACATTCCCCAACTTTAACCTCCGTAAACCCTGCCGAGACTAAGTGTTTATACAAAAAGTATGACTTTCCTTGTTCAAACGGTTCTCAACTTACCCCAAAAAAAATTTAAACCATTTGACGACCTCGAAATTTCGATTTTTGTCGCGATACAAACCGAAACTGGACCATTGTGGAACGGTGTGATTCCATTACAAATATTGATTAATAACTGTAAGAAATGAAACCCTGTATCATACAATGCAATTACACGTTGTATCTTCCATACATTTGAAAAGGAAAGAGGGTACACATTTTTTAGTTTCTTCTCCAGAATTCTCATTTTAAGAGGATGTTCCGAGATTTTGAAAACAGATGTAATCTAAAGTTTAAATTAAAGTGATACTAGTTTTTTCCGATGGCTTTCAGTACAAAAACTGATTGCTTATACATACGAATGCCTACCCTAAGAACTATTACATTCATGAGCATAAAAGTTCTCTTTACCAATTATAATACTTACACTAAACTTCCGATCGGCTCAAAAGTCTTTTTATGTTTTTCATGTTCAGTTCAAAAGCAGATATCTCGTATTTATATGTAAATTTTCTTAAAAAAATCATGGATAAAGTATTCTTAAAATTTAAGAGATATAATTAAATACAAACAAGATTGCTACATTTACTTTAAAAGCTAAGTTTTCTAACCTGACAGCTAAAAGTACAAAATAATTGGACGCTCAGAGGGTTAAAAGTTCCAGTGTAATTCAAGCGCAAAAAATGGAAATCGTTTCTAGCAGAAACCACTAGTTGAAAATAAAAATGCCGGAAGCTTTAAAATAATTCGCCAATTTTTTAAAGTATTTATAAAAAAACTTTTACCATGCACATATTATATACAGTTAATGTAACTTTAAATGGCAATATCATTTCTTCACACATTATGTAAATATCCCTTCAGAATGTGAAAAAGCGTAAACGCAATTTTGAAAAGAAAAGAAAATGATTCTTGGTTTAAAAAGTCATTGATTCACTTGTAAATATGAGTTAACAATACATTAGAAATTAAATAAATACTGCCGAAAGCTGTTCTAAAATATCGGGGCCATATTTTATCATATGTTGTGTAAACTTATTTTAAGATGTAACCATTCACCACCGCTGATTTTCAAACCAAGTAGAAAATTGTTCCTTCATTGTATCCATTCTTATCAAATCTAACATGAATTTTAACATTTTTCGAAACTCTAGAACTACAAATTTCCAACTTCCAACGCTATAAATAAATTAAAATTTGGTGATTCCTAATTGGTTTTAAATCCAGCTTCAGTCAAATCCATTAATTTTTGTTCCGTGTATCAAATCCACTTCTAATGATGTTCATTTCAGCGTCCCTCGAAACCTCTGGAGATTTTGGAAATTTATTTAGAGGATTTAATTCGAAATTATGGTTCACCCTTTCCATTTTCTTTTCTAATTCCCCAAAGAGTGGTTTCTCTTTACGAGTGTGTCCATCTGAAATCCGTACTTAAAGATGACGAAATTGTTTTGTAAAATGTCATTATGTCATTCATTGGAAAAAAAAACTGTGGTTCAGAGAGATATATAAACGGAGGATGTGTTTTATGACAGTTGCATAAACCATTCACTCCTCCGAAGTGACAGTAGGAGAAGCAAAGTAAGTATTTGTCCGGTTTTCATTTCTTTTCGAAATTGCTTATATTTTCTTCTTTGTGCAAAAGTTCGTATTTAAGGATTTATACTTTTTGATTCACTTGCTTTATATTATTGTGTTTATAAATGCCTTTCTTTTTTATTCGTTTATTTTATTACAGTTTATAACTTTTGTGAACTTCACAACAGATATGAAATAAAATTACTTGAAAACATTAGCAAGTAAATCAATGTTAATATGTTTCATAGTTACAGCTTTTAACTAAAAATTTAAATTTAACATAATTCTTATGTTGTTCCTTTTAGATATTTTACCATTTGCGAAAAATTAAAACATATTTATGTCGTATTATGTACGTTTAAGCATATCTATGATAATGTAATATTGATAAGTTATGTTATGCTTAATCCTTTATATCTCAACTTCTACAATATGTCAAAATATGAAGTATTTTGAAAACTTTATGCTAATAATAAAATAGGTATATATTTGGTTTTCAAAATTTTGAAAATAAAACGAAAAATAATAACACTGACAATATTTTACATTATGTGACAAACTACTAAATATTCTGCGCAACTAAGAAAATATTATTCAAAATAATAAATTTAATTATCAAGCAAATATCATAATTCAAAAGATTAACTGCATTGGAAAGAACGTAGAATAATTTTTTCGATTCGCAATATTTTCACACACAAGTCCTCAGCAGTTTCACGGCGAGTGAACTTCAAATCAACTTATTTGCTGCCTGCGCCATCTGTATTTGAATGAATGTACTAAAATTGCAAAAACACGGTATGTGACTATTTTGTAACATTAATTTGAAATGGACTTAAGTATTTGTTTCGGATTTCTGTGGAAACTGACATTTTTTGTAACACAACTGTCTGCTGATTCTATAACGGGTTAACTCGCAAGTCATAGAGTTAAATAATGTAATGCATTTTCGTCTAGAAAATTATCTACTGGTAATCTTTAGCAGAAAAATGTGACCAAAACCAACATTCATATTTTGCTTAATTTATGTAGATTAACGCATTTTTAAAGCAACCCGAGATTCATTTGTGGGACGAACTTCGTAATCTTATCAAATGACGGGAATGGCTATTGAGCCGGTATCCCCTATCCAAACTTCCACTCCACAGCAGTGTTTTTACCTTAAAGATGTATTTTTTTTCTGGTGATGTAAAAATTCTTGTCACAATTCATTTAATTCCAAAAAATTACCTATCCTTGCCTAGAAATGATAATCAAGATTTTTATTTATACAATAAAATAAGATTTGTATCTCAATTTTCAAAATGGACACCTAAAAGCAATAAATTTTACTTTCTTAACCTCTTTCTACAGACTCTAAATTTTTCTTGGTTAAACCATAAGCTAAAAATTTAAAAAAATAATATTCATGAAAAGAGAAAGTGTTTATGGTAATACTTTGGATTATTAAAGAAACTATTGGAAATGACTTCATGTTCTTTTCTACTCTCATTTTAATAATTAAGTTTATATTTTATTATCATTATTATTTTTTTCTATTCTTATTAAGTTTTTATTTTATTATCATTATTATTTTTCTTTGTTATTGATTAAGTTATCTTGCAGCTCCTGCTTCTACTTTCTGTCCACCTAAACCAATTATAAATAATCATAATTATTCTATATTGGGGTACGAAGTGGTGTTATATGCATACATCTTCACAGAAATGAAATTGCGTCTGTGTTTCATTCTATAATCGACCGAAAACCTTTTAAATTTCATGAATTAGTTGTACTTTAAATTTGTGATTTTACAAAGCTCAGATCGATATGCAGATTCGCCTTCGGCTTCTAAAATTTGATGCCGTTCCGCTTTTAAGAAAATACCGACCAATTCGGCACAACTGTTGCGCAATATCTTTTGAACAAGACTGCGCTCCAACTCAATGGATACTTTATCCCCACGCATACCCCCGAACTCCTGAGAGCCTAGTGGCTCCCTGTCGGTTGGATACGTGTGCGTGAAGTTTATTGAAAGACGCCTCCCGAACAAAAAAATTAAAAACTTAGAATTTGAATAATATAATTTAAGAAACAGATATTAACAAAGCATAATTTTTAATTTCAAGATGCCCAAAATTGGAACAAAAAATATAAAAGCTAAAGAAAATGCTAAGAGTTATAAACTCCATCAAATTACTTTTAAAGACAAATATTTAATGTCGAAAACCTATTTTATAATAGCAAAAAACCAGTTAGTCCCAGCCACTTTTGAATCTTTCAACTGCGTGAATATGGAAGATAAATCGACCGGAATATATTCACTACGAAAATTAAATTTCTTAAAATAACATTAAGTAACATAACTTCATTATTTTACCACTATTGGAAAAAAAACTAAAATTTATTAAAATACATGTGGCTTTTCTATTACTATATTATTTTTGTAGCGCAATCCGAATATCATAGTTAGTATCTTCGATAGTAAATAGACCATAGCTATCTTAATTTATAATAATATCTGCTCCACTTTTTCACCGATTAACAGATGTTTATCTTCTGCATAAATTATGAAACAGTGCTTTTAACTCCATAACTGGTTTGCGCCGAACGTGAATCAAATTATTGCAATTTTAAACTTAAAAATTACAGCAAAGTCATCTACAGACACTATAATTCGATACAAAATTTACGTAGAATCCAAAAACTTTTCAACTGTCCCCTAGGTTCTCAACTGAATTAAAATGAGTACGCATTAACAAAACAGAAGGTGTCATCTATTTAGATATTTGAGAAAAACAAACCAATTAAGGGGTTAAGTATTCCCAATTCTCATTATCTCTCGTACATTCTATTAATAGTCCAGAAAAAGGCAATTCATTTTTCTTAAATTCCCGTATATTCCTGTTTATTCATAAAAGGCACTTGAATAGTTATTTAAGGTAAAGAAAATTTGCGAAAGAATATAGAGAATGATAGTTGCGTATGAGGAAGAACATGAAGACAAAATCTGATGGTATCAATGAACTAAAAATGTCAGTGAACACATTCGTGGGGAAATGTATCTAAAACCGTTCAGGTGACCACGGAGGAGGTATACTATGGAAGGAAGCATATCCCCAATCAGATCTCTAAGAAACTTATTAAACACAAAAATGTGTTAGCAATATTTATTGGCATATATGCAAAGCCTTTAAGTATACGATCAAGTATTAAGTACAGTGTGGTCATGATTTATTGGATCTATTTCAAAAATTAATAAAAAAACTCTATAATGTAGCAGCTTCGTTTTTTTAATGAGAGAGTAGCTTACATTTATTTTCAGATTGGTAGCCCCCGCTACGACGCACTAAATCTGCTGCAGCGGAAGATTCTCAACGCAAGTGTCAAAACAGCTACCGTGCAGCAGATAGTGTGTCTCGGTTTCCACGACAGTAAATCATTTACAACACTTCAAAGATGTTTTAACTTCGAGTCTCGAAATTGTCAGTATCCAAGTAAGAATTTCATCAATAATTTTTATGAGCAATTTCAGAGAACAGAAAATGTGCATCATAGGAAAGATGAAGGACGACCATCGGTTTCAGGCGAAGTTTCAGAACGAGTGGGGGAGACTTTCATTCCATTGCTCATACCGAAGCTTGATGAAGTTCTTATTTGAAGACCGACAATGTCGATACTCAAACCGTAAAAGTCTTTGAAATATTACATCTAATATGCTCTCATGGAACCAGACACGCGCCTTCAGCTGTACTGTAGCTATTTTGATGCTCGGGTTGTGAATCTCCTGCTGAAGCAGATTTATTGTCCCGTATCGGCTTTTTACCTATCTAAAAAGACAACTTTTGAGATTCTTTCGCATTAAAACAACAGACAAACAAAGTTGGTAAATTATAGGGCTTTATAAATTAATTTTCGAAATGGGTAGAATAATTTATGACCACCCTATATTGGGTGATAGTATTTTTCCATTGAATTTCTATTTACTTACCTTTTATAAAAATTTGAATTCAAACTTAATCTCACGTTTCCTTTGTCAAAAAGCTTTCATTGTAGAACAAATGAAAATAATAAAAATGTTTTTTTTATAAATGCGCATTTAATAGTGTACAACATACTTACAGTACATACTTAAGTAGTAGAAACATAGACTTTTCTCATTTTAATAGTTTTGTACTGTTTTATTCCTTAACTTATAATTCATTTTAACGGAGTCTTTGGCTCGGTTTCATCTCAGACTCTCTGACAGGCGACGCCACTGGTATCTAATCAGAATTTAATGATGTAAATTGATTAACTGTTATTTAGTTTTGAAAATATTAAAATCGTGTATTCCTATTATGAACACATAAGTGTACAAAATTACAAACACTGGTACATCCGAAAGCGAATGAAAAATTGATTTCAAAATTCCCACTTTACAAAAATGAATCAAGTCGAGTTAAGTAAGTGCATAAATGTTTTAGAACTGCCAGTAAATCTGTGTTAATTTCGATAAAAGAAATGTTGATTTACTCATTCAAAGAAAATATATCTTATATAAATCTAAATCAATATGAAAATCATAGTCGGTTTTTGCTGCAAATTTGCGTACTAAAAATTGGCTTGGTGTGCAACTTTTATTAACTACAAATTTGAAATTTCTTTTGAAACTTTCTGTATTTTATATTAATATGCATATAATAAAATTTCTTAAATAAAAATGAAATTTTCCATTTGAAGAATATAGCATAGGCTTAAACGTTAACTTTAACAAGATGTACATTCTCGATAAAAGGTACATTTCGTTTACAAAAATATTTATATCTCAGCTTATAATGTTGAATGAATGTCTTCTCAACATCTGAATGACTCCAGATAAAACTGCGAAAAAGCATAATACGTATCCTAACTTTTGAGAATTTACAGAACTCACGTTCAGTTTAAAGTAACTCAATAAAGAAATGCAAATTTGGAAATTAAAGCGTGTTATTTTTTTTGAAGATCCATATGTTTGAAGTTCAAAGTATTATTTCAACTGATGTACTAAACAAAGATGCTTTGTAGATTAGCCGTATCACTTCAGAACAGTTTAATAAACATACGGAACGTGCTCTGCAGAAATCATCCGAATAAATACGAGAGATTTAGCTACTGCATAAAATGCAAAAGTGGAAGAAAACAGTTTACTGACAGCTTTAATACTGCTTTTTTCTCTTTTGTAGATGAAACATTGGGAATTAGTACTCTGCTAAGCTAATGCTCGACATTATTCTCAAAAATAAGCAAAAAGGAAAAATAATAATAACATGTGATTAAAATAAAAAAATGCGTTTTTATAAGGGTAGTGAAAAGCAGAAAATAACTGTTTTATCATAAATAGGGAGAAAATTGAAATTTTAATCACATTCATAATATGTTTACATTTTAAATAAAAGTTTCCGAATTTTCTTTCTAATTATATTCGGTCCGATTTAATTTCCTTATCCAATTACTTTCACAACCATTCGCTGTACCGCCTTTCTTCTTTTCCCCCAAACTTTTAATAAAACAATTATTTTCTACTTTTTAACACCCTACTGAAGTCTGATTTTTTTTAAATAGTGTTATATTTTCTGACTTTAGTCTTAAATTTTTAATTTTGTACTTTGGGACCGTAAAATCAATTTTTTCCTTCATTTACTACTAGGTGGCGCCACGCGTATGGAATCAAAATGTAATTAAAATTAATCAATTAACTCATTATTGAATTATGAAATTATTAAATTTCTGTATTATCATCAAGAAACAACAGGTGTAAAAAAATTTTTTTAATGTGATACATTAATAAGTGAATGAAAATTTGATTGAAAAAGTGCATTTCTGCGAAACATGAAACAAGTCAGGTTAAATAAATGTATATTAAAATCTAATTTGGTTTCAAAACATATAAATCTAAACTTATCGCGGTTGAAATGTTGTACAAAACTTGAGTGAGTTTATGAAACTATCGAAATGCGTGCAGATAAAACTGGCAAGAACTATCATGAGCAACTAGCTGTTTAAATTCTGAGCATTTATCTTACTCACATTCGATTAGAAGTTTGTTTGGAACTGTGATAAAATCACAGATATCTTCCACATCTCAATGTAGAAACGCTTTTGAAAATTAAACCTATTTATTTCCAGAGATATATTTTAACATTCAAAATGTCTGATTACACGAAATGATAAGCTGAATTCAGTTGCATTATAGCTTAAATACTGGCAATTAAACCGATGAAACGTGCTCTGAGGAACTTCAGAAACATTCTAATAATGAAAGGAACATTATTTGCAATTTAGTACTCAAACATTGGAATAAATCAACGTTTTTGACAGGTTTGAAATTGCTTTTTGGCCATAGCAGTGTAGATATTGGCAAGTTTTAAACTAACAAGCTAATGGTTTTTCTTCTCATATTATTTATTTGAATGAACCGTACCACAGACAGATGCCGTGAAACAGAAATATTAAAGTATAACCGCTACAAATTAACATCTGTTCAACTCATTTCAAATCATATTCTTAATTTTGAAATATTTCTTTTACGTTTATTACTTTAAAAATTATTACTTTAAAAAATTCTATGGCGATAAAAGTCATCTTTCCCATACAGGATTTTTTTTCGCCAGTAAAATATTAGATACCAAAATCATAGATCTGTATAATATTTTAGACCTAATATTAATCCGAAATAACGCAAAGAAAATCAATTCATTGAAAGATTCCATGAATGCGTTCAGTAATAAATTCAGTTCGTTGTTAGATTCCAGGAATGCTTACACTGATTAAATTAGTTCGTTGATATGATCAGTAAGTATTAACTTGCTTTCACTTCCATCTTCCAAACGTAAAAATTACATTTGGAATATTAGTGGGCACATGGCGATGCCGATGATAATTGTACTGTATGCATCCGAACAACATTAGCTCATATTTTTTTAACGAATTTACTGATGATTCACTTCCATTTCCTAACTTTATGAAACTTGCCATTTAAACTTGTTGGAAAACGAACAGTTTATTGTCTTGAAAACAGATTTTCTTCGCCTTTGTTAAACACCTCATCGTGCTAGAGAAAAAGAAAAATTACGTATAAAAGTAAAAATATATCATGAGGCTACAGACCAACAGATATTGTAGAATTTCGCTTGGCGCCTTGAATCTAAAAGCATGATAATGGCAGAAAACGAAAAATAGTGTAATGATACTAAAAATTTCCAGTAAATATCCTATGTTTTATCATTAAGGCATCCGACTGTGTTCGGAGACATTTTTTTAAAAAACAACTTATATATATATTTTAATGTTATTTTTCAACTGCATATGTTTTAAAACTATGAAAATATTGTAAAATTAAGCTTTCAAAATAATATTTTTAAAAAAAACTGAGAAATATGAAGAAAAATGACTAAAATATTTGCCTTAAGCTAACAGCCATAGACAAAATCCTATTCAAAACATACATAAATCCTTGTAGGTGTACATTTTTATGACAGTTATCTCTGTTATGCTCTAAAATCTTTCTTGTACTACAAAATAGTTTTAAGATATAGCTGAACATACTTACTAAACTGGTTATTTTTCATAAAAAATCATTTTCGTTTATATTTAAACACTTAAAAATACTACTTGATTTTAAAATTGGCCTCAATTTTTAAAGGAAAACCTCAAGCATATTACAGAAAACTATCTCAGAAAATGTAGTATCAATGCTTGAATAACTTTTTGAGAAATCATTGTTACGGTCGACAGTTTTCCTCAAAAATATCACTTCTCAGAAAACGTCTTTAAAGTTGTCATGCAACTTAAAATAATGCTTACAGTTCGGTAATAAAACAGCTATAACTCCATTTGTAATTCACGTAGAGTAAAAAGTGAGATAGAGTAAAAAGTGAGACACTTTTAGAAAGCTGATTAAACAGGTTACAAAATTAAGTGAAAAAATTGTTTTGATAATTTCATCAGAAACGAAGATTTTAAACCAGTCGGATACCTTAAATCCTACAAAATAAAAGAGAAAAATTATGCAAAATGATAGTATGAGGCAATTAGTAACAGATATTGCCGCTTAGCTCGCAACACTACCTATCTCAATTTTTTTACATTTCAAAGATGTAGAAGAGATTCATTTTTATCTTCACCAATTACGTATATTTCTGAATTTTTTTAACATCTGATATGCATATGAGAACGCACATTCCAACTAGATGTGAAAAGGAATTCAGTAATATCCGTTTTTGGTAGAGAAAAACTCGGTATTTTCTACCTCTTTGAAAAAGTTTTGATATGTGGTACAGCATTTTAAGCGACGATATGATGATTAAGAAGTATTATTTGACTCCTTCAATATAAAAAGACATTCTGAAAAAATGAAATTAGTAGAATAATGCAAACCGTAGCAGCCAAAGACCTGAGAAATAAAGTATTAACAAACTGAAATTCGGATATTTATATTTTCTTAGAAGTAAAAAAAATTAAAAGTTCACATTGATTTTTGAAATTCTTGCACTTTTGAAGCATGTTTTAGTATTGGTTGTGTGAATGTAAAGATAATAGATTCAAATTCTTTCCTAGTGCGTACGAGCAGTATTTACCTGAGACGAGTTTTAGTTTTATCATATAATGTCCCTATTATTTTAAAATAATCCCGTATGAACTTCAAAACACTGATAAAACAGAATAGTTAAATCACAAGTTTATCTCAAGTACCAAAGGACAATGGTAGCTTGTGATTTATCTATTCTGTAACCATTAAACTACTCTGTGTAAATATTGTATTAAAGAGATTGCTAATTAAATTACATATTAATACGAAACACTTGTTTTATGATTTTATCCCGACGTTTTCACGAAAACTCTACGGCAGGGACCCGAACTGCTTCTTTCTTATGCTTTTTTAGAATTATGGGCCAGCTAACCGAAAGTATTAACGAAGCTTCTTGATTTTAGTTTAGGCATAGAGATAGCGGTGGCTAGTAAATAAATTTTTGATTTGGGATAGAAGGATCGGAAGTTTGTGACCAGATTCCATAGAAGATTTGACATATATCTGGACCTATCATAGTCATGGAGGAACCTTCTTGCATTGGTAGAAGATTTGAGACAAGAGTGGCATTTGATCACGATTCAATATTATTAAGTATATCCTGGAATAGCTTTAACATAGCGTCAAATAAAGCTTTTTAATCTAACTGAACTGAGCTAACTTCATCAGACACCTCAAAAAGGTATGATTTAGCTTAATAAATTCTATCAGATATCATAGATGTTTGTTTCAGTGAAAACGATTGATCATTTCAGAGAATGATTTCTATCTATAGTTTTAAAATAAATGGCAAACCAACCAACGATTCCCTCAGCTCCAACCACTTTACCAATTTATACAATTTATTTCGCCACTTTGGAAGTATGGCCACGGTCTGTTAATATTAAGGGCGAATATCCTATAGCTGGAAGTGGGCAATCTTTGAATATAGTTTCATATTTCTAGCAAACTTTCGATTAGAGAAACATCAGACAATAATGTTACATTTATGATTTATCGCCCAATGCATGTGCGCGTCATTCGTTACTCGACAAATAATCCATATTAACTGTATACAGCATGGCCTGTTATTTTCTGAACCACACTGAATGATTCATCTTTTACGCACTCTTGCTAAATAGCGCTTATTATAGAAACCATATAGCCAAAAACACACAGATTGATTTTTAGGAATTTGAAACATATTAATAATAATTTTTTAACTTTTTAAAGCGCTTAATCAATCCTTACACTCACACGTGTATAAATATGTATCTTATTATTTTTTAAGCCTCAAAGAGTTAACCTATATATGATTTGAATCAGTGTTTATACAAATGCCTTTGCGCATTTCACGATTTTAGTGGAAGATACTAATGATTTTTGTGTTTGTAGTGAGTGACTCCACCTCTTCATAATACAGAAAAAGGTTTCGTGGTATCATAATGCCAGTTAAATAGTACAGAAAGATATCCTAAATAATTTTTTAAAAATAATTTATGTATTTAAACAAAATTTGGTTTCGAACTGAAATTATGGTTAATCTGTCTAGTAAAAATATAAATTTCAAGTTGAAATGTCTGATATCATAGCGTCCCTAAGTTGCACAGAAACACATATATTTGGTCGTGACGGACAGCTTGTAATTTTGTACATTCAATTGCCGTGAGGTGTAACAAACGATAGAGCCCTGACTGATGTATTATGGTGATCAAAAGGCACATAGATTCTGTGGTAATTAAATTTTTTAAGTTAATGCATCATCCAATTTTCAAGCATTTGACTGCCAATCCCGCGAGTAGGAAGAAAGTCTATTTTCTGCTGTATCCTGCGATTTTCACAAGCTATTGTGTTTACTTAGAACTATTAGAATGTTGAATCGTATTTTCCCAATAAAGTCTTTCACATAAATAACAATTCACTTCATTCAACCGCATTTTAACATTTTTGCGAACGTTGAATCTAGTTAGAGATTTTAAAAAATTCGGATGGCAGAAAGTTACACATTCCAGGGGGAAAGTTTGTCCGGCGAATTTATTGTGCACCAAGTGACACAAATAGTCCATTTTCATCAGTAGACTTTACAAATAAATCCAAATTAAACGTATCAGAGTCAAAATGACAGATTTTATGAGAAATCCTTACAGTTAGAATTTCATTTCAAAGCTTAAATTTCTTTAAGCCTTGATGAAACCTCAGTGCTGTTAAACGTGTCATTGTTTATAAAGAAAGTGGCTAAAAATAAATTTTTATTTTGTTCAGATATTATTTTTCAATTACATGATTTTCCTCTTCATGAAAATAAATGTATAAAATAATCGTTTGAAATTTATTATTTTTTAAAGGTAATATTTAATGTTTCTGATTTCATTGAAACTAATATAGAAAATCTCTTATGAAATTGTAAAATAAATAACTTTTCGAAAGACAGTACATATATAATTTCGTCGATAAAATTTTAAATACAGATACTTGAGCAAATTCCGGTATCCCATGTCTTTTCCAAAGTTTTTTAAAGAATGTTTAAACCTTATATAGAATTGAAAATATAGTTTCAATTAAATATGAAAATTAGAATTTTAAGCATGTGTTTTTAAATGCAAGTTATACGCACTGAAAGAAACCGTGAAACAAAGTTATTCCGAAAAACGTTATTATTAAGGCTATTTTGAAAAACGTTCAGCGAGAAACTAATCTGTGATGGTTTTTTAAATAGCAATTAAATGCTACATCCAATTAAATGTTTAGTTTTATAAGCCTCAATAGTTAGTACCCAACGTATGCGAAATATTAAAATATAAGAAATTTCTTATTCTTAATTTAGGTACATGGAGTGTATGGTTTTGATACGTTGAAAGTGACATATGTTTATGATTATTATATTTACGCTCAATGCAATTGTTAAATGTGTTTATAATACCTTTATATCTGGTACTTTAAATTTTTTTCTGACAAAAGACAAATTCAATTGATATTCTGAAATTTAGATATAAATCAACAAAGTATCTCTTTTGAGTTCGAGATCGCTAATTTGCTACTGCGCTTCCGAAGAAGTAACAGCGTACACATAATTGAATCTAAAAAATCGACAATATATTTCAATATGATTTTCCATTAATTAATTAAAATTGAGCATTTATAATGGAAACAGCTTCTGATATTGAATTTCAATACAATTCTTTTTTAAAGATTTGCGTATATCCTTATTAATCAGTTCAAGGAATGCAGGAAATTTAATTTAAAAATGAATTTAGAGCGTAATTTTTAATTAAAATGAATTAATTAAAGAAACCTTAGTTGTTGAATTAAAGATTCTTTACTAAAAACGTTCTTTGTTCGTGTAAAAATGAAATAATCAAATAATTTTAGTAATCAATAAAAAATTCTTTCTAATTAACTTAGAAAAATTTAAGAAATAATTTAAAAAGAATTTTATGAATCAATTATAGAATTCTTACTAATTAATTCCGAAAAAGAAAAGAAATATTTAGTTCGGAAAGAATTTTTTAATCAATTATAAATTCTTCTTAATTAACTCAGAATCGGTAACGTTCCAGAAAATGATGCAATGCCAAACGAAGGTTTCCTTATGATTAGAATGTGCCGAAATAATAGTTTTGAAAACAAATTAAAATATTGAAACGTTTATTCTAAATATATAAAGCAGAATTTGATCAACTGATAACTTAATGCTCTGACTGCGTATCTCGCGATTTCCGCGGGTTAGAAGCAAGTCGATTTTCTGTTGTATCCTGCGATTTTCAGGAGCTAAAATGTTTACTTAGTAATTTTATAGCGTTGGATGATATACTGTTGTTCCTGCTACAAGAATCACCCAACTTTAGGACAAAACATTTATTGACGCACAAAGGGACATATAGAAGACAGCATTACACATTACATCAACTACGCACACAGCGAATCACACAGCAAGTGAGTAACCTCGTTATGACTCGAAGAAGGAATGCATTAAGTAAAAAGCGGTAGGCGCTGATTCACACAG
Organism: Araneus ventricosus; assembly: GCA_013235015.1. Classification (NCBI taxonomy): domain Eukaryota; kingdom Metazoa; phylum Arthropoda; class Arachnida; order Araneae; family Araneidae; genus Araneus; species Araneus ventricosus. The sequence goes on along the minus strand of BGPR01029652.1, from coordinate 548 downwards.
ATAATTCATGCGCGCAAGAAAAATAGTTCGCTCGCCTCAACCCAACATATACAAATAAATCTTCGAATATAAATTACAACTCACTTGGCTCAACGGTATTTGAACACATTTCGAAAATTTGCATCTTAATAGCGATATTTAAAATTTACAGAGTCAGAGGGTATCTGACTCTGTACTTTGTTAACTAAGCATGTTCATTAGACAATGCAGTAATATAAAAACTGTTTTTATTTTCCAGAATGAAAAAAATCAAGGAGATAATCTTCGCCATTGTAGGGCTGCTGGACATTCAGTTGGCATGTTGTAGCGATGGAAGGGCGGCGATATTGAACCTAAAGAGCGACTCTATCATCCCTCTTTTATTTCGCAAAGACCAAGACGGATAAATTGTCGGAATCACTGAAGACGATGACGTCGACACAGAAGAAGGACTTTGTCGACTGGAGACACCAACTCTTTGAAGCGAGGATTTAGGAAAAGAAGTTTCGGTGAGAAAAGGAAGGATTTGGAAGAAACGTGGTTTCGGCGGAAAAGAAAGTTGGTGAAAG
>BGPR01029650.1:0-19147 GCA_013235015.1 Araneus ventricosus | reverse complement strand
AAAAAATATTCAGGGAAAAACAATTATAGAACAAGAAATATCAAATAAACTCAAATAAAATTCAAAGATTTCTTATTTGCAAATAAATTGAAACTCAAATAAATTTTCAAGTAAAATTTAGATTTATAAAAGAAAATTAATAGTAAAAATAGTGATGTAAAAGAATTTTAGTGAGGGTAAATTTAAGATCTTCTTCTGCACAGAAGTTCCCTTCTAACATCATACGGAAACTTTGATGCTTTACTACAACATAACTGTGAATGTCAGAATTTCATGTATTACGCCAAACGATCATCAAATCGAAAACACAAAAAAAAGTAATTTCGGCCGAGTCTGCAGAATGTCCCCTTTTAAAATCAAACGGTTCACATATTAACGAAAACTAGAATCATGGTATATACGAAATCTAGAAAACAGCTAGCGCTTGATTGTCGAAAACATAAGGATGTGCACATGAATGAACATAATACGAGGAATCTTTAATCAAAAGTGAAAATATCCACATATTATTTAACTCTTTACTGACGGTGTAAGGTTTTGTTTGCATTTTTTAGCATCGGATTTAGCCTTTTATAATCATAGATGGGTCCTCTACTCACTTGTGAAATTTTTTACCTTTGATACAAATCTCAGCGTTCGTTTTTGAATTCCTGCTTATCCTCAAATGTAGCCAAGCACCCGAAACCGATTTTTTAGTCGCTAAGTGAAAATTATCTTAGCGCCCGAAACCTCTCAAGCCTTCATTATAGGGTTAAATACGTTCTTTACAATTTTCTGAAATGAGTTCTTATAAAACTTTCTGATCTTAGTACTCAAGTATACAAAAGTACAGTCTTATTTTGTCTGAAAATTTATTTTTTTCCTCTTAGTAAAGCTGCCTAAAGTTCTTATTTTTATTTATTTATTTATTGCAAGATTAAATCCATTTTCTGAAAGAAAATTTGTAAAATTGTATTTTCACTTCGGAATAGAAACTCCTCATATCATGTATCCAAAAGTAAACCCGTGGAGGCTCGTCCATTAGGACTAAAAAGCTGCAGCATACCCTGAAATTATTTTAAAAGTTTGTTTTTCAGTTTGTTTAAAAATCCTATTACTTTATTTTTTCTCATTGAAAAGTTTGTCGAGCAAAGAAAATGATGGAAAAGAGAAGCGTAAACGAAGAAAGAAGACAGAAAATACATCAATAAGCAGCAGATACACAAGTCGGAGCTGTTAGGGAATCATATTCCCATTCCCTACCCGATTTCGAGTATGGACGAAAATCAAACGATTTCATTTGTTGACTCCGCGAAGAACGAGTGATGTCATTAAACTCGAACATCGAAATTTGTTTAAGTTGCTATTCCCTGTTCTTGAACTTCGCCATTTTTGAACTATGAGCTTCGAGTTTTTGTTTAATTCAGTCTCTATTCTTTTCTTCTTCTTAACTCACAATAAACATGGATTTTACTGAGCATATTTGCATGAGTATTACAGCAGAGAATTTACCTTCAAATTTTGAAAACAAAATTGTGGAGAGCAAAGATGTAGTTTCCATTAGATCTAACAATTTCCTATTCACTATAGAGTTTTCTAATTGAAAATATATACAGAAATGTAATGTTTTGCATCATTCAACTGAAAGTCAACAAATAAAAGGCTACTGAAATTTTGATTCTTCAAATTTTGTTGAATTTCCCACATTTTCTTTTGTTACATGCATATTCAATTCTTTATTTTTAATTTTGAAATAATAATAATATTTAATTACGACAATGATATGAGGGGAGGGCGGGGGGGTTAAGGCTTAATTTCAACATTACACTGTAGAGTCTTGCATTTGCATTACTACCATTTTTCAATTAATTTTTTGAATCTAATTTGGAAATTTTTTATTTTCATTATTTTTTTTCTGAAAGACGATAAGTTTAGTAATAAAGGAATTCAATTAAAATTGCTACACTTTCGCAGAAAAGTATAGTTTGCTTCCAATGGATTCCATCCCATGTTGGAGTATTTGGCAATGAGGAGGCAGATGTGCTTGCGAAAGAAGGAAGTGCTCTTGCTTCTGCAACCTCTAGTGAACTAACTCTTCACGTCCGAAATATATTCTATTCACAAGACTAAAGCAAATTCTGCTTGGAGAAATCCTCCCACACATGATTGGTATGCCGGGAACCGTCCTGGTCTGTCTCTACAGTACGTAGGCACAAGATCCGCTCAGACTGCATTGGCCAGGTTGCGTAGTGGACACATTAAAAGCTTAAAATTCATAGATAAGGAAAAGACCCTTTCTTCTTGCCCTTGTTCCTGCCCTGCTTCTCTTGCCCATATCATTGACTGCATTGGAGCCTCTGCGAGGCAGCTGTGGATTGGGGAGGGCAAAGGACTTGTGGAGTTGTTAGAGCGACATGGTGTCATGGACCTGGTCTAATCTTGGGCCAGAGGGACATGAAACAACAACAAACAACAGGAAGTCAGATAAAGTTTTTATAATTGACTTTCCACTATTTCTTGTACTCAGACACATATGTTAAAAAACTTCCAGAGTTTCAATCAACTGTAATGTAGATCAATTTAATTATACATTCAGTGTAGGATTAACTTTATGGCATTACAAGGGTGGTGACTTTATATCCCTAAATGGGGCAAGAAATGCATGCAAGTTAATAAAAATAGCACTAAATGAATGAGACATTGAAGTACAAGAACTTATTAATTTTACTTTCTTATTCTTCACTTATTAATCTCTCTTTTTAATTCCCCAAATTTTCATATAATTTGAAATAACTGGTAGATATATGTTTGAAAATGATGAAATTGGTCTTGACTTAAATCCTCCAAAACACTTGCCTAACCTTCTCATTCATTTACTTTAAAGAGAAAGTACGAATTTCAACACAGAATGAAACGTGACAGTTGTATTACTAATTTATCCGAACAAAAAGATATAGATAGTTGTAGTATTAATTTGTCCTATAAACAACTTGTACTACGATACAAATATTTTATTCTTTTTGCTACTTGCATTTTTAATTATAAAATAATTTTATTTGTTAAAAATGTTTTGTAAATTTACTGTACAGAAAAATACTTTCTGCGTTTAGGTAGAGGAAACTGAAACGTTCTTGATAATCCAAAACATTATTAAACAGAAAATTACAATGAGAAATAACTTACTCGGCAAAAAATATATATGTCAGACTGGGGTACATGTTAAAATACTATAGAAGATTAAAATCGAACTTCAACTCTCCTAGAAATACGGTAGGGAACAAAATACATGCCGAATTAGAATATATATTACAATACTACTGAATACAGAAGATTAAAATCGAACTTCAACTCTTCGAAATAGGATAGCGAACAAAATACATGTCGAACTTGGGCATATGTTAAAATAATGCTGAAGATAAAAGATTAAATTGAACTAATTCTGTTTATGTGACTTAGTTAATAAAACGGATCAATTGACAGTAGCGTCTAGACTTTTACTATTGAGCAGTACTGCTTCCATATGCTAAGCAAGTACGCGTATGACGTCTCGAAGGAGTTAACCAATAAAATTGCTCGATTCTCCTCCATACTCGAAATCGGGTAGGGAATGGGAGTATGCGTTGGGGAAACAGCCCTCGCGCGCATCGAAATTCGCTCACTGCGCAAGAACTAAACGACGCTTCGGAAGACGAAGCCAATATTTTCTCCAATTAAGTTTTGGCGGTGGCTTCAGCTGCATCGATGCAGTCCTTTGGCTCAAGGCCAACTGTGTGTTGCTACTTTTTTTCCTCCCTCTCACTGGAGGATGGCCTTCGCTCTTGATTTTTTTTTTCTTCGTTTGTTTCTCTTTTGCCGTCATTTGGTTATGGTTTCGGTTTCACGTTGCCCGACGGAAACTCATCTGCTTTAATAAGCATTCTTTATCTTTTATTAGATATCGCTCGTGGAAGAAAAGATACGCCGATAATATTCTAAAATAAAATTCAGATAATTACAATTAAAAGTTTTTGTCTATATAGAAGTAAAACTGTTTTTTTAATTCTATTTTAAATACATTATCGTGAGGTTTTTCTGCAGCATTGCTTGTTTCTGAGTTGTCGAGCCTCCATTGAAGTAAACTAACCATATATATTTATTCCGTTTGCTTTAGAGATCGCGAGAACACTGACACAAAAAAATTCTGTCCCGTCAAGAAAAAATAGCCCTTCTGTGGTGCAAAACTGGGCAATTATCTAACGAAATTTAATTGAACTAATTTTCAATCAAAAACTATTCAGACATTTAAAGTTTTGAAATATTTCCTCAAAATCTTACAAAGAACACATATAACAAAGCTTCGCTCCATTTATCATTACCTAAGGAACTAAGCCATATTTTATAAATCATTTGTAAATGCAATGAACAGTGGTGATCGCGAAAATAGTTTTTTTTCACTTCGGCGGATGGCAAAAGATAAAGCATCCTTTATTTGAAGCAAAACCAAGGACTTTAATCTATAAAAACAAAGAAAATGTAGTTAATAATTGAAGATTAATTTAATTATTGGTACCAAAACATATGGAATTTATTATACATAAAAAACAATCAGTGGCTAAGCAGTAATGGACTATTTGTTTCATCTATAAAGCAAGTTCCCAGAGGAGTAGAGAGACACAAAACATAATTTCCTAGAAACATTTATTGAAACAAATAACTAATCTATTGAATTAATTAACAATAAAATCCTATCTAGCACTCTTTAAGCTACTTCACAACATAAGAGCCACCGGAAATGAAGCGTGTTTGATACCGTGAGAACAATTTCTGTTACCGGCGTCGAAGAAATCCACCACCAGAGAGTGGAGCCAGCGTGTCCGCATCGACTCCATACTCATGGCGCAACTGCGAACGTTACCGTTAGTGTACCACACTAGAGAGCTTGAGACGGCTTCGTGCTGGCAATGCGTTGCTTCACGGCAACGCTCACCATCATGCGGTGCAGCGCACACAACAGCTGCTGCAGCAGTTCTCCGAGAGGTGTCTTAGCTTCTCCCTTATAGTCCTTATCTTGCTCCGAGCGACTACCATCTGTTACAGCGCATGAAAAGGTTCCTGGGCGGCAGCATTTCCCCAATGACGACGTTCCTCTCTCCCCTGTGTCGGAATTTTTAGACACCGGTATAACACGCGCTTCAATTTAGGTGGTTTCTATGTTACCTCTATGAGCCCTACACCGCCTCAAATCACCCATTCGACAGAGGCTTCAACTCGGGTGGTTTCAGGTGCTAGAGGCATTTTACGGGAGAAAAGTAGTTCCTTTCTTTGTTGACAATTAATCGCCCAAATTCGGGTGACGTTCTTCTGGAAATTCTGTAAAGACCGAGGAGAATTCCATTCTTTTTTTGTGTACGAAAATTTACTTCAATTGTTGAGGTTTTTGAATGTAGCCGGGTTCAGAGAGTTAAGACGTAGCTGAAAGAGTGCTACATCTGCTACAGTAACTGTTTAACTCTTTAATCCCGATGCGACTTTTTTCTCCTAGCTTCTTTGAAACCGGGGCTTTTTGGGAGGAAGGAACGTGAATAGGACTCTCCCAACTAGAGTGGTCATTTACCCCACCTTCCCAACTCCGCTATAACCTTCCCTTAAGACGCACGGAAATGGGTTGTGGTTGGCAAGAATAATTGGACCTACTCCTTCCGCGATTATCTGCTAAGCGATCTCAGAACCTCACCTCCCCTCAAAAGAAGCCAACCGCCTGAGACAGACCTTCGTCGTTATTAACGGGGAATTTTTAGACCGCACGGGATCACTTCGCTCGGTGTGAGAGGGTGTTTGGTGTCTCTTTACGGCCTCGGGAATCTTACTTTCTGGACGAACCAAATAAAAACGAAAACGTGGAATACAATTTGCAGCATAAATTGAATAACATTTAATTTCATCATTCGCACTTACATCGGAATTCATTACAACTTTTAAATCAGGAGTATTTCCATTTATTTTGTTCTTCAGATTTGCAGTCACTATTTCCAGAAATGGCCCTGTAATAAAGAAAACAGCCTCTAAATTTATGTTTATTTGAAGACAGAATGCAATGTTATTTCTATTGCGAAACAATCTTTTGATTTTTGAACATATTATTTAAAAAGACTTTAATTTCTAATTACCATTAAATTCTCAATTTATGAAAATGTCAACCACATTGCAGCTCTTTGAGGTGAAACAGAGTTAATGATCGTTTCTAAGATATTCGTGTTTTGCTTATTTGCATTAACAAATATTATAATATAAATATAATATAAATATTATATAATATAAATTAAAATATTGGTACGATAGTACCAATATGAGAAGCAAAAGACTTCAAAGTATCATAGGAAAACTGCTCCACATTTTCGCAACAAACTGAAAAAAAAGACATATTTCTCAAAGCGTGCGAGAAATATTACTTTTTTCTGAGCGAGTTTAATCACAATTTTGGTTTTTTCGACTCTTCGGTAGATTCTTTGAGTAGAAATTATGAAACCATTCTTTTTGAATATCAGCTTGTTTCTTCTCTAACAAAAAAGATGCTGTTGATTTTCTTCTCAAATTCATCCGTCGGCGATTAAGGTAAACTAGCTGCATGGCCCGGCGTTGCACGGGCAATCTTGAATAATGGGATATTCCCGAGCGGAGAGAAGTGAGATCACGTGAGGCCTTCGGATCCATATTTTTTCATATGCCCGGCTCCGTTTTTTTTCAACAAATATTGTCACTTACTTTCTCCAAGAAATGTAAATATTCTTTCAAATCTAGTCATTTTATTACTAATTTTGATATGCCCGCCTCCGATTTATTTTTTTACATATATTGTCGCTAACGTAAACGTTACGTTCCCCCAAAACGTATTCTCTTTTCTTTGTTCTTCTGTTTCTACGGCTCTTCTCTGCTGGCTACGTTGTCCCATTACTGCCAATCGTCTATTTCTTTGTTCTTCTGTTTCCTCGGCTCTTCTCTCCTGCCCACGTTGTGCCATGTCTGACAATCGGCTATTTCTTTGTTCTTCTGTTTCTTCCGCTCTTCTGTCCTGGCCACGTTGTGCCATAGTTGCAATCGGCGGCTTCTTTCTTCTTCAGTTTCAACCACTCTCCTTTCACGTTTTCTAATTGCATCCCGTCTACTGGCAACATCCCCTGTAATTCCTCTTTTTCTTTTAGGCATCGGAAAAAGCGAGAATTGAACAAAGCAAAAATAGTAACTTCCAAAAAAATATCAGCTTAAAATAGAAGCTTCTACAAATATTTAAACTTGATCAAATCAATGAATAATGATTAAAATCACTAACATAACTAATCTACATCTTTCGGAACATAACTTTACAGAAACTAAACACCCCTTTTAATTTCGTTAAAATGATTGGTTGGACGTTATATCACGGGATAAAAAAAGAATTTATACACTTTCAACAATACATTTTTTTATTTCTGTCAGCGTCATATTTTTATTGTTGTTGTAACAATGTTCTTTAAAGTAAACGACTTCAACAATAAAATAAATTTTGAATTGCGCTGTAACAATGAAAAGTATTGTTATAAAGTATCCGAAACAATGAAAAGTATTGCTGTAAATTAGTTTTTAATTAATATCTTTTTCACTAATTAAAATTTCGGAATTTAAATGACCGAAATGGCTTCCCTGGATTATTCCCCATCTTTTGGTACTTTCCGCGCGCTTCTCCGTTCGGCGGTTCGTGAGAAGATAGCCGGACATACATACATACATACATACATACATACATGCGTTTGTTTACCTTCGAATTTTAATAGGATAGATGTTAGGGACAGGAAGCGTGCTGGTCAGTGACCCGTGTCAGGGTTATTCTATTTCGATCCAAAAGGCCCATAATCCTTAACGCTCATAATCCATAAGAGACAAGCAGCTTGATTTATAATTCTTGGTGTGAAAAAGCTGCTGCTGGATGATACGCTGTGTCTAGAAAGTTCCTGGCTCTTGCGTGGAATTTTGTTGAATGATAGAGCGATCCAATAACGTCAGGAATGACGAAAAAATGCGTTAAATATTCATTTATTGGAACGAACACATTTTAACACTCTGATTCCTAAGACCACTGGAATAGAGAAACTTCAAAATACGGGAACGTCCGAATTTCTCCTTCAAGAATAAGGGGAATTCACTTCCCCTCTCAAAAAAAAGGCAATGACAGCTAGCACTCTCCGAATTCTAAGCACCCCCTACCCTGTTCCCCAAACCCTTCTGGGCGAGCCACTCTAACGAAGAAAGCGTGCGCTGCGGGTTGGAAACCAATCATACTTAACAAAAAGGGGTGGAAACTTCACAGTGATATTCCGGACGTCCACCGTCTTTCGTTTGAAGGGACAGTTGGGACGATCCCGTATCGATAGAGTTAAGAATATATTTACAATTACAGCATTTCCATCTTACGGAGTAGATACTCGTAGTACTACACATACACCAACAGACACATAGTAAAGAGAAGCATATAACTCTGTTAACATTTAGGAGATCTACATATCATCTGCGGTTATCGTAAAGGAAAAGTCATACGATTAAGATTAAATAGCTGTGGATTTAGATGTCAAATGAAGTGACTAGCTCAAAGTAATGACATAAAACCTTAAAGAAAGAATGCTTTGAATCCTGTAGTAGAAAAGTACGAGAGGCAATACGAATTTAGAAATGAATGCAAATTATTTCATAACTTAAATGCCGAATTTAATAACAGTAAGTATCTTTTTAACACTTGCAAGACTGATTTTTGGAATATTATACTACATACTTATATCCATTGGGTTCAACTGAATTCGACATTTTCTCATCACTAAATATGTTTGAAAGCCATTTATCACCACGAAACACCATTTTCTTTGTCCAGTTCTGTCGTGTTCTTTTACGGCGTGCTTTCAAATTTAGCACTATAATGTATTTTTGAAAATTGTTAATTTAGTTTTTTTTATTCTTCTGTGAATCGTATTTTCCTCTGGATGCCATACTTAATGCTCACAGAGATTTTGTCAGTTGTTTATAAGATTTTTTTATTATGCTATTTGTCACCGTTTAGCAAATTTCTCTAAATATTCCCCAAAGATTGCTTTAAAAATCTCAAAAATATTTTTCGGATGTTTCCCTTTAAAATGTAATTCGAGAAATTTTACATAATCTCATCATTTTAAATCTCTTTATAACTTGGAATTTTTACGAAATCATGAAAAGAACTAGCTGTAATTCTAGAACGAGATAAACAATTATTTTAAAGCAATAAAAGTGACAAAAATTTGAAGAAAATTATTTAGAAAAATTGTTAATAAATAGCTGGTAGAAAAAAATGATTTTAGAAAGCAAATAATAATTCATTAAAATTAATATTTCGACTTATGATCTGAAGATGACTATATTTGTGAGACAGGCAATTTTCAAATTTTTGGAATTTTTATCCTGATTTTAATTACTGCTTTATGATTTTTTACTATAAATTCGAATAAATCAATGAACAAAAGCGAACTGAATCAGTTCTAGAAATTCATGAACTTTACTTTTGTTCAGAATGGCATTTTAGATCTGTGTCCATATTTTTAGGACAGAATGTAAACACTAAAGAAACTCACCGGTTCTCAGCCTGAGTTGAATTGGTGAACTGTAGAAAGTCGGGAAAATGACACCATAAGCTAAGAAACGCATCTCATCCCAGTAGTAGATTGCCCATTCTGGAACGGTGAGATTGTGCATTCTCTGGAAGAAAATTGAAAGTAAAATGACGGGCGCTCCATTCCACGCAAACTGATTGGTGCTCCGCGCAATTCGAGTTTTTAGCCCATCCAATTAGACAAATCTTTGTTGACCTCTCCAAATAACGCAAATACATCCACTGCCACTCACACCGAACCCGACTTCTCCGATTTCTTCTTTGAACCTCGCATCCTAAGTCTTATACCCCACACGTATATATTCCCACTGGTGTTGATTTATGGCCCGGCAGTCAAAATGGAACTATGGATATCCATACCAGTTAAGCGGATTATTCACAAGCTCTCCTTCCGATGCAAACGCAGAGGTGACACAAGGTTTAGGCCCTTCCATTTAGTCATTCATTCATGGCCACTCCACGCAACGCAGATCTTTTGCTACAGTTCACTCTGATTCCCTACAGCATATACTTCTCCCCGTCCCTACGCATCTATACCAGTTGCATTGTAGCATTCAGGCCCTGCAGTCGAAATGGAGAGGTGGATATACATACCCTTTAACCCGGTATGGCTTTCCACCCCCATTAACGAGTGCTCCACTCCATGCAAATGCCGCGGTGACACCATTGCTTAGTCCATCCATTCACGGCCGCTTCACGCAATGCCTTTGCTACAGGTCACTCCGATTCCCTACAGTGTCTACTCCCTCCCTCCTCCCCCTAGTATCTGTACCGAAGGCATTGCAGCACTTATGGCCCGGCAGTCCAAGTGGAGTGGTGGATATCCATACCCTTTAACACAGTATGGCTATGCAACGCTACTTACGAGTGCTCCACTCCATGCAAATGCCGCTGTGACACCATTTCTTAGCCCATCCATTCACGGCCGCTCCACGCCATGCAGATCCTTTGCTACAGATCACTCCGATTCCTTACAGTGCCTAATTCCCTCCCTGCCCACGTATCTATACCGGCAACTTTTCTAGTCCATCTACTGACGGCAATTTTACTTAATTTTTAAACAGATTGAAACGAATTTCGGAATGAATATTTGTTTGAATTAGGGGATAACAGTCTTTATTGCTAAAAATCCCTAAACCTCGTATCTCTCAGAGATACAAATAAGAATCACTGTAACTAGAACTGTATTAAGAAACACAAAAGGACGTTATATAACTATAAAATATCAGATCTTTAAATTTAACTGATTTAACATTTTTTTTATGAAAGAGCCTTATTACACTAATCTTATTTAATCGAAATGAAAGCCTGCGAAAGTATATTGAAAAATACTGAACATTTTACAGATTGTTTCATCATCATTCAATGAATTCCAGATTATTATACATGGCAGCATACCCTGTGGCGCCATCTATAGATTTTCTTTCTAAATATAAAAATATTTGTATGTGTGAAGAAAACACGTGTGTTGCGATTTCCTTGAAGTTGAGATAAAAAATAAATCCTCGAAACATTGGATAATTCACTATGATATGAGCTTATCCATGTCAAATCTTAAAAGAAAACAATATGCACTTTTTCATATCCCGAATAGCACAGAAATATCATCAAAGGAATATTTGAACACTACTGGGTGGAATTCCTGGGTATTCATTTATCATCTAACGCGATTTGGTAGATTTTCCTAGGTTTCCCTTATTTAGAAATTTTTTATAACAAATTAACTAAAACAATTAAAAACAAATTAAAAGTGTAAACATATTAATTTTATATGATATTTATGAAATTTCCGTTATATGCATTTTTCTTGTTGGTAAAACTAACATGGAAATAATAATTTAAAAAAACACTTATCAGAACCTCACTAGATATCGCCACAAATGCAAGCAATGAGTGAAGGTTATAAAAGGAAATTTTTTAACCTCACTTACAACTTTTTTAAAATATGTCTTCCAAACTGTCTTTTTAATCCGAAGAACGTAATTTTTAACGTTAAGGGGACACATTACCTACTCAAACTTTTTTTTTAAATTTGAGGTATTATCGAAAAAGCTTTGATACTATTGAAACTTATTAAGCTATCTTGAAGAGGAAAAAATTATTTTGATCTGCCTGTTTAGTTAAAAATTAACTTTTTTAAGAAAAATTCAATTTTTTAAATTTCCTGTTACTTTTTTAAATATAAAAGATTTTTGCTTTATATTTTATTTGTAAATTCACTTAAATATATTACACAAAACTGTGCATGTATTTTAAGATGTATTTAATATTCGCTTAAGTATATATCTTTTACTGTATTATGTGGTAAAAAATGTGGAAATTTAGAAGTACCTCGATTTATATCTTGTATATAAAAATAAAAACTAAGCAACTGAATGCTTATTGCATGCGCAGTTTTATCATATGCATGACGATAAACAAGCACAAAAACAATTCAAATCTCTATCTTAAAGAGGAAAAATCCTTAGCATTTTGAAAACATGCGTTGGCTTCTCGATTGACATTCATAATACTTTTTCTAAGACTAAACAAACATTTATTAGAACATTAAAACACAACTATTACATTCTGTATCTGCGTACTTCGTACATCCGTACTCGTATTCATCTCGTCTCATCTGGTATTTTAAATCAAATTCAAAGTAGCTCAACAACTGTTGCCACTCATCTGATATCATACACTATTATAACAATAAATAAGTTGAATTCATGCTTTTGTCAGACATAAATATTAAATATGCTTACACATGAAAGTGAAGTCAAGTCCGACATAGAGGAAAAAACATATTAAAGTTGTCATTTGCGCATGGATTTTATTTATCATCGTAAATAAAAATCTAAAAAAACTTTTGAAATATTAAAGGTACAAATTTCAAATATTGATATAATAAGTATAAACATAAGAGCGACGAAATAAGCAAATAAAATGAAAATTCACATTTTGTGCATTTTTAGGGTAATGTGTCGCCTTGAAATTTGGCATTTATGTGGTGAAAATGCAGTACTATGGCTATGGAAAGTTGTCCTCATTATTTAAAAAATCAACTTCAGCCTTCTAGAGCAACAGTAAAAAATCTGATAAGAAAATTTGAAAGTTTTGGTCATGTTCAAGTTGGTTTCAGGGGACGGATTTTTTTTTTCGGGATTGCGCTAATGTTACCTCTGAAGGTTCTCACTTCGAAAATACTATCAATGAAATTTCTTTTCCATGCTCTTTACAATAAAAAACCCTCTATGGTACCATCTGGAAAGGCTCAAAATTAATTCAGTTTAAATTTGCACGTCTCTCAGCACTCATACTTTATTTGTAAATGCTGAATATTTAAAAAGACAAAAAAATAAGGATGAATATCTATAAAGACAAAAATTAATATAAGCAATTTGATTAGTGTGCGCAAGTGCAGCATCATCCAGGAAAAAAATTGCGAAGTAAAAAATAAATAAAAATACTAATAAAGGGAATTTTATTTTGTAACGCATGCTTGGTACGACGCACAGTGGGATATTTGACGAATCTGGGCGGCCAAAATTCGATTTTATAAACTACAGCGCAGGATCGAATGAACGTATACGTTATAAAGCTGAATAACTGGGGAATCACGTGATACCATTTTTAACTCTCTTAACTGACCTTGACCTCAGTATTATTAGCTCAAACTGGAGTGTTGTGTGAAGTGTATCCTGCTTCAAATAGTTGTTGCTTCAAACGTTCCATTTTCGAATGTGAATAACTTCATTTCTAGAAGTAATTAAAATCTAACAGTTATGGATAATGATGAGGCAGGTATGTGTTGATATTTTTTTATGGATTTGAATTGCTACAAAATTAGCTTTAATAATTGCAAAAGTAATTGAAAATAACGCATTTTTTTTTTCAAAACCTTTTTTGTATGTTGCGAAATCTCGAAGGTTTTTGTTATACTTCCAAACATTTCTACGCTAAATTTTTTTTGTATTAATAAATTTAGGCCTTTATGTCTGTGTTTTTGTTTAAATTAGCCCCTGATTTGCCCAACTTTTGAAATGAAGGGATTTCAGACATTGCTATTCCAAATTTTCCAGTAGGCATTCTAATTACTTTTCATTTAATCTCTTATGATATGAATTGAAATTTAAAGAAAATTGTTATGGATATTTTCAAAACGATCATATGTGTGTAATTTTCAGACATTTTGATTGGAATAAAGTTATATCAATTATAAATATTACTTAAAACATTGTGTTCCTTCCATTTTATCTCTTTTTAGGATTTTGCAAAAAGTACTGAAATTGTTCTTTGTCAACATTTAGTTACCTAAAAAGAAGTCGAGTCAAAGTTGCTTATGTTTTTGTAAAAAGTTACCACACACTCGTCGATTTTTTTTTTAAGAGGTTCAAAATTTAGATATCTAAATTGCATATATTTACTATGCACTTTTTTGTTTCTATTTTACTCTAGGGTCATCGGGTGTCAAAGTAATGATTCGAAGAGAATTATTTAACATTATGCCACAACAAAATTGACCAAACATACATGATAAATTAAACTCGAAAATTATCTTGTTCAAAGTGATACTTTTGATGACGATGAAATTTAAAAAATAAAGCACAATTTCTCCATTTTAAATATCAGTTAAAGATCAGATGGATTGCTTTAATATGTCGTTTTAAAGTAATTCTAGAAACCATATCCAGTGGTCACAAGATTAATTTGCAAAAGTTCAAAAAATATACAGAATGAACATCTGAGCTCTACGTGCAATTATATCCATGGTACCCAATGTCGCCTACTATGCACAACATCTAAATTCATGGTTCGATTGTAATAGAAAATGCTATACTACCAATAGGCCAATTGTCAGAAGACGCGGCCGAAGCACGCAGCAAACATTTCCGATCATTCCATCAAAATTGAGCACGAAAATTTTCCAGACTTTCTTGTTATGAGGATGTTCTCAACAGACTGCTTTTGAGTTTGGACTTAGTGTTGACGGGTATGAGACACGTATGAGAAAAAAGTCAAAATCATTCTTAAAAGAGACTTTAGAGATATTACTGCCAATGGAATTTTCTGAAGTTCTTGATGAAGAGGACTCCGATCATGAAGAAACAGATAATAACATCAATGATTTATCGTCAGACGAATAAATCGCACCTTCCTCTTGAATTATTAACTAATTTTTTACACAATTATTCCATTATTTTTTTATCATTTATTCAATTATTTGTTATTTTTCCGATTTCTTTTCTGTAAATATAATTAATGTAATATTATTAATTTTGTTCAATGTACAAGGTATGGTCATAAAATAACCGGGTCTATTTAGAGGCCTGTGGTGAGCACTGCATTCAGAATATCAAGATGATAAATTCATTAATAATAAAAAAATTAAGGTGTTGGTTGCCATTGAAAAAAATTATAATATTTTTTAACTGTAACCGAAACCATAAGAGGTAGTACATTCTATACCTATAAAATCGCAAGCGCATATCCCATAATACTGAGATCCAAAATCTCGTCTTGATATTCTAAATGCAGTGCGCCCCAGAAGCCTCTAAATAGTGCAAATTACTTTATGACCACCCTATATATAACTAAGAAGTTATAAAATATCAATTATTTTTAAGTTATAAAGCAATATTTTCTACAGAAAGTTCATTAATTTACTAACTAATACATTTAAATTAGTTTAAAACCGAAAAATAATTTTGGCCGCCCAGATTCGTCAAATATCCCACTGTGCGACGTCTTTTATTTTGTTCCACAACTTTTATAAGAGGTAACATTTTAAGTCCTTCTTTTCATACTTTGTTTAAAAGACTGTTTTAAATTTCTTCTTTGTGGATAAATGTTTTTCTTTCCAATATATTCCAAGACATATTTTAAGAAGTTGTGAGGTTAAAAAATTTCCTTTTATAACCTTCACTCATTGCTTGCATTTGTGGCGACATCTAGTGAGGTTCTGAGAAGTGTTTTTTTTAATTATTATTATCTATGTTAGTTTTACCAACAAGAAAAATGCGTATAATGGAAATTTCATAAATATCATATAAAATTAATATGTTTACACTTTTAATTTGTTTTTAATTGTTTTAATTAATTTGTTATAAAAAATTTCTAAATAAGGGAAACCTAGGAAAATCAACCAAATCGCGTTAGATGATAAATGAATACCCAGGAATTCCAACCAGTAGTGTTCAAATATTCCTTTGATGATATTTCTGTGCTATTCGGGATATGAAAAAGTGCATATTGTTTTCTTTTAAGATTTGACATGGATAAGCTCATATCATATTGAATTATCCATGTTTCGAGGATTTATTTTTTATCTTAACTTCAAGGAAATCGCAACACATTCCGGATGGGTTCAGGCCTTAGAGGATATTAAATATCGGACCTTAAAATATTTTTCCTCTACAGAAAACCTATTCCATTTTTTAATCTGCATTGATGAATGACCTCTGATGAAGTCATCCGCTGAATTCTTACTTCTTATCGTTGTCTGCTATTATTTTTGTATTTTTAACTCTTTCAAAAATAAAATTCCCTTTATTAGTATTTTTATTTATTTATTTGTAACAGCGGTGGCAGATTTATGAGTTTCGGAAATAAGAAAGACATTACTTTTAATAGTGTTTTTTTAACTAGAGAAAATGAGATATCTTCTGAGAGCAAAGCAACACTTTAAAAAAAAAAACAGAGATGAAGGTATGAGTAATAAGGATTAAATTATTACGTTTCGCTTAAAAGTGACTAATAAAAATCATTTAGGCTCCATAGACAAATATTTAGTTTCATATAGAAAGGGACTTTGGTAATAAGATGTTAAAAAGGGTATTTTTAAAAAGTCTATGCATCTGGAATTTTGATAAGGTTTCATTTGCAACGGCTTCATAGTTTATGGAGCTTAAAATGAATAAACAAGCAATTAATAAAATAAACTTACCTCTATGTCCAATGTGTCGAAAAGATTAAAACTATTAACTCCGATAGAATAATCTAATCCCGAATAGTTTGATATTTCTTCTACCATAGTCTAAAATATAAAAAAGCACACATGCAATTAAAATTTGAGTATATATTCTGATCGCAATGTCTGACATAGCTGCACTTCATTATTATCAAAA
Source organism: Araneus ventricosus (assembly GCA_013235015.1). Lineage (NCBI taxonomy): Eukaryota > Metazoa > Arthropoda > Arachnida > Araneae > Araneidae > Araneus > Araneus ventricosus. Next base: position 2,419 of record BGPR01029650.1, on the reverse strand, counting down.
TCTGTATGTTGCAAAATTCAAGTTTTATGATAAGTAAACAAAATCATTATACTGCTAGTATCTGATACATCAGATATGAAAGGAGGCTGAAAAAAGGCTAACTGCTGTGTTTGAATGAAAAAAAAATCTCACCAATGAACAAAATTGAGACAAACTAAGCTTCTGAAGTAACCAGTCATATCGAATTAACACTTAAAAGCCCGAATTTAAAAAAAAATTGATTTCAAAAAGCTTCTTGACTTGAATTTTTTGAATAAAACAAAGGAAAAATACTTTAAAATTCATTTTTCAAATAATTTTCTGCATTATATATGAACAAATTATTTCTATGTTTTAGTTTACAAATGATACTTTATTTTATATAATTTTTTCTTATTTTTATTTCTCTGAATCTTATAAACATTGCTACATACATTTTTTTCTAATATATTACTCGGATAAAAATGTCGTAAATTGTTTAAACCTTAAGAGCCTGATTTTTAAAAATTGTTTTTAAAATCTTTGTTAACTTTTATTTCTTGAATAAAAGATTTGAAAAATACTTTAAAAAATCCTATTTTGTTTCAAGTATGGTTTATGGCTGAAAAACAGTTTGTTACCAACTGACAACACTGGCCTTCAATTCAGAAAACAATTTCCTTGATAAACTTCTATAATGTCAAACACAGATGAATTTTAATAAATAATAATACGAAAAAGGAATTTCCTTCAACATTCTAGATCAAAATATGGTATTCTCAAGCTTACAAACAAAGTTAAAAGATGCAGCCTCAAGAGAAAAATATTAATTTTTTTTAAATTTTTTTTTTTATCAGCACACACGTTGCCATCTAAAAGTTGTAAATTGATTTCATATAAATTTCAGTATATTGGCAACAAGGCCAATTGACCTATTGGCAACAAGGGGCATTAGAGCTACAATCTTATTCTCAAGATTTTAGAAGACAAAATTGGGTATGTTGCTTAATGCAACATTTTGCCTTTAAGGGTTAATTGGGACAAGTCGCAACTAATGCCAAGAGTTTCGCTTTTTGATTGATTTGTATCTGAGAACGAATATCAAGATAATTATTTTATCGCGATTATAGGTGTAAGGTTGAAACTTATTTTTCAAAGATTATTTTGGTAATTCGGATATGTTATGTTTCCCTTTTTATGATTCATTCTTTCTAACGTAGGACTGCGTTCCTCCCATTGGGGTCTCAGGAAGGAAATTGATACACACACCAAAACGCCACAAAACTTGTTATGGGAAATTCTCTATATCTCGGTAAATACATATGTTAAAAACCTAACTAATGTCTTATTTTAGATACAAAGGGTAACAACGGAAGTTACAAAAAAAAAATGAAAATCGGAATTGTAGTTCAGCGACTACTGAGTCGCAAAGTTGGGCAAAAATACGCATGAATTGGTGACGCGATCCTCTATATGTCGGTAACTACATATGTTGAAAAGATAATTAATGTCTTATTTTAGAGATAAAGGATAACGACAGAAGTTACAAAAAAAAACTTATTTGAAACTTCGAGAAACAAAAGAGTCACGCGAGTAAAGTAGTCCTACGCCTTTAACATCAGTGGCTGTTTGAAAAGACAGCCTCACGTCATTTTTTTTCCAAAATTAAATGCGTAAACTTCTCCGTGCTTAAAGTAACTATAATAAATAATTCTTACACGCCCTACGTTGGGCTCTAGTTGTGGGGGTCGGTTGGGTTCAGTAAATAGTCCAGTTAGTATAACAATTATGTTACATATGGACAAATAGACGCATTTAATCTCAAAACAAAACAAAAAAAGGGATAGCTTTTGTTAGCAACGCACGGATCGATCGCTTGCCCTACTGCTCCAGAGGGCGCTGTTTCTGCTGCAAGACACAGACACATTTATTGCCAGTTACACTTACTGCCAAAAGAGCGAGTACAATTTTAAAACAATAAAACTTTTGAAATTCAAAAATACCTGATGTGTCTGGTAAATCTGCTGCACAGGCTCAGACCCAATTTGCCTGAGAACGTCAAAGTCTGCTCGATGGCACATTCTGGCGTAATTCGTCTGAAAAATAAATGCTTATATTTGCATTGAAAAAAATGAAAAATAAAGAAATATATATACTAGATGAAATACTAATGAAATATATATACTGATGTCTTTAATATCCTGTTATTTATTTATTTATTTTTCGCTTTGGGGTCGTCCACAAATGATGTCACTCTCGGAGGGGCGGAGGGGGTTCGTGAAATTGTGACAGTTTGTGACAAGGGGGAGGCAGGGGGTAACAAGAAGTGTGGCATCACACATTTTGGTTAAAATAAAAACATTTAAAATCAGCAGATCAAATTTTGAAGTTATTTTGAAATTACCAGAATTTGGGGGTATTTTTTTAATCGGGGCTAAATCAACTTTCATGTGATTTTTTT
>BGPR01029649.1:0-19147 GCA_013235015.1 Araneus ventricosus | reverse complement strand
AAAAAAATCACATGAAAGTTGATTTAGCCCCGATTAAAAAAATACCCCCAAATTCTGGTAATTTCAAAATAACTTCAAAATTTGATCTGCTGATTTTAAATGTTTTTATTTTAACCAAAATGTGTGATGCCACACTTCTTGTTACCCCCTGCCTCCCCCTTGTCACAAACTGTCACAATTTCACGAACCCCCTCCGCCCCTCCGAGAGTGACATCATTTGTGGACGACCCCAAAGCGAAAAATAAATAAATAAATAACAGGATATTAAAGACATCAGTATATATATTTCATTAGTATTTCATCTAGTATATATATTTCTTTATTTTTCATTTTTTTCAATGCAAATATAAGCATTTATTTTTCAGACGAATTACGCCAGAATGTGCCATCGAGCAGACTTTGACGTTCTCAGGCAAATTGGGTCTGAGCCTGTGCAGCAGATTTACCAGACACATCAGGTATTTTTGAATTTCAAAAGTTTTATTGTTTTAAAATTGTACTCGCTCTTTTGGCAGTAAGTGTAACTGGCAATAAATGTGTCTGTGTCTTGCAGCAGAAACAGCGCCCTCTGGAGCAGTAGGGCAAGCGATCGATCCGTGCGTTGCTAACAAAAGCTATCCCTTTTTTTGTTTTGTTTTGAGATTAAATGCGTCTATTTGTCCATATGTAACATAATTGTTATACTAACTGGACTATTTACTGAACCCAACCGACCCCCACAACTAGAGCCCAACGTAGGGCGTGTAAGAATTATTTATTATAGTTACTTTAAGCACGGAGAAGTTTACGCATTTAATTTTGGAAAAAAAATGACGTGAGGCTGTCTTTTCAAACAGCCACTGATGTTAAAGGCGTAGGACTACTTTACTCGCGTGACTCTTTTGTTTCTCGAAGTTTCAAATAAGTTTTTTTTTGTAACTTCTGTCGTTATCCTTTATCTCTAAAATAAGACATTAATTATCTTTTCAACATATGTAGTTACCGACATATAGAGGATCGCGTCACCAATTCATGCGTATTTTTGCCCAACTTTGCGACTCAGTAGTCGCTGAACTACAATTCCGATTTTCATTTTTTTTTTGTAACTTCCGTTGTTACCCTTTGTATCTAAAATAAGACATTAGTTAGGTTTTTAACATATGTATTTACCGAGATATAGAGAATTTCCCATAACAAGTTTTGTGGCGTTTTGGTGTGTGTATCAATTTCCTTCCTGAGACCCCAATGGGAGGAACGCAGTCCTACGTTAGAAAGAATGAATCATAAAAAGGGAAACATAACATATCCGAATTACCAAAATAATCTTTGAAAAATAAGTTTCAACCTTACACCTATAATCGCGATAAAATAATTATCTTGATATTCGTTCTCAGATACAAATCAATCAAAAAGCGAAACTCTTGGCATTAGTTGCGACTTGTCCCAATTAACCCTTAAAGGCAAAATGTTGCATTAAGCAACATACCCAATTTTGTCTTCTAAAATCTTGAGAATAAGATTGTAGCTCTAATGCCCCTTGTTGCCAATAGGTCAATTGGCCTTGTTGCCAATATACTGAAATTTATATGAAATCAATTTACAACTTTTAGATGGCAACGTGTGTGCTGATAAAAAAAAAAATTTAAAAAAAATTAATATTTTTCTCTTGAGGCTGCATCTTTTAACTTTGTTTGTAAGCTTGAGAATACCATATTTTGATCTAGAATGTTGAAGGAAATTCCTTTTTCGTATTATTATTTATTAAAATTCATCTGTGTTTGACATTATAGAAGTTTATCAAGGAAATTGTTTTCTGAATTGAAGGCCAGTGTTGTCAGTTGGTAACAAACTGTTTTTCAGCCATAAACCATACTTGAAACAAAATAGGATTTTTTAAAGTATTTTTCAAATCTTTTATTCAAGAAATAAAAGTTAACAAAGATTTTAAAAACAATTTTTAAAAATCAGGCTCTTAAGGTTTAAACAATTTACGACATTTTTATCCGAGTAATATATTAGAAAAAAATGTATGTAGCAATGTTTATAAGATTCAGAGAAATAAAAATAAGAAAAAATTATATAAAATAAAGTATCATTTGTAAACTAAAACATAGAAATAATTTGTTCATATATAATGCAGAAAATTATTTGAAAAATGAATTTTAAAGTATTTTTCCTTTGTTTTATTCAAAAAATTCAAGTCAAGAAGCTTTTTGAAATCAATTTTTTTTTAAATTCGGGCTTTTAAGTGTTAATTCGATATGACTGGTTACTTCAGAAGCTTAGTTTGTCTCAATTTTGTTCATTGGTGAGATTTTTTTTTCATTCAAACACAGCAGTTAGCCTTTTTTCAGCCTCCTTTCATATCTGATGTATCAGATACTAGCAGTATAATGATTTTGTTTACTTATCATAAAACTTGAATTTTGCAACATACAGATTTTGATAATAATGAAGTGCAGCTATGTCAGACATTGCGATCAGAATATATACTCAAATTTTAATTGCATGTGTGCTTTTTTATATTTTAGACTATGGTAGAAGAAATATCAAACTATTCGGGATTAGATTATTCTATCGGAGTTAATAGTTTTAATCTTTTCGACACATTGGACATAGAGGTAAGTTTATTTTATTAATTGCTTGTTTATTCATTTTAAGCTCCATAAACTATGAAGCCGTTGCAAATGAAACCTTATCAAAATTCCAGATGCATAGACTTTTTAAAAATACCCTTTTTAACATCTTATTACCAAAGTCCCTTTCTATATGAAACTAAATATTTGTCTATGGAGCCTAAATGATTTTTATTAGTCACTTTTAAGCGAAACGTAATAATTTAATCCTTATTACTCATACCTTCATCTCTGTTTTTTTTTTTAAAGTGTTGCTTTGCTCTCAGAAGATATCTCATTTTCTCTAGTTAAAAAAACACTATTAAAAGTAATGTCTTTCTTATTTCCGAAACTCATAAATCTGCCACCGCTGTTACAAATAAATAAATAAAAATACTAATAAAGGGAATTTTATTTTTGAAAGAGTTAAAAATACAAAAATAATAGCAGACAACGATAAGAAGTAAGAATTCAGCGGATGACTTCATCAGAGGTCATTCATCAATGCAGATTAAAAAATGGAATAGGTTTTCTGTAGAGGAAAAATATTTTAAGGTCCGATATTTAATATCCTCTAAGGCCTGAACCCATCCGGAATGTGTTGCGATTTCCTTGAAGTTAAGATAAAAAATAAATCCTCGAAACATGGATAATTCAATATGATATGAGCTTATCCATGTCAAATCTTAAAAGAAAACAATATGCACTTTTTCATATCCCGAATAGCACAGAAATATCATCAAAGGAATATTTGAACACTACTGGTTGGAATTCCTGGGTATTCATTTATCATCTAACGCGATTTGGTTGATTTTCCTAGGTTTCCCTTATTTAGAAATTTTTTATAACAAATTAATTAAAACAATTAAAAACAAATTAAAAGTGTAAACATATTAATTTTATATGATATTTATGAAATTTCCATTATACGCATTTTTCTTGTTGGTAAAACTAACATAGATAATAATAATTAAAAAAAACACTTCTCAGAACCTCACTAGATGTCGCCACAAATGCAAGCAATGAGTGAAGGTTATAAAAGGAAATTTTTTAACCTCACAACTTCTTAAAATATGTCTTGGAATATATTGGAAAGAAAAACATTTATCCACAAAGAAGAAATTTAAAACAGTCTTTTAAACAAAGTATGAAAAGAAGGACTTAAAATGTTACCTCTTATAAAAGTTGTGGAACAAAATAAAAGACGTCGCACAGTGGGATATTTGACGAATCTGGGCGGCCAAAATTATTTTTCGGTTTTAAACTAATTTAAATGTATTAGTTAGTAAATTAATGAACTTTCTGTAGAAAATATTGCTTTATAACTTAAAAATAATTGATATTTTATAACTTCTTAGTTATATATAGGGTGGTCATAAAGTAATTTGCACTATTTAGAGGCTTCTGGGGCGCACTGCATTTAGAATATCAAGACGAGATTTTGGATCTCAGTATTATGGGATATGCGCTTGCGATTTTATAGGTATAGAATGTACTACCTCTTATGGTTTCGGTTACAGTTAAAAAATATTATAATTTTTTTCAATGGCAACCAACACCTTAATTTTTTTATTATTAATGAATTTATCATCTTGATATTCTGAATGCAGTGCTCACCACAGGCCTCTAAATAGACCCGGTTATTTTATGACCATACCTTGTACATTGAACAAAATTAATAATATTACATTAATTATATTTACAGAAAAGAAATCGGAAAAATAACAAATAATTGAATAAATGATAAAAAAATAATGGAATAATTGTGTAAAAAATTAGTTAATAATTCAAGAGGAAGGTGCGATTTATTCGTCTGACGATAAATCATTGATGTTATTATCTGTTTCTTCATGATCGGAGTCCTCTTCATCAAGAACTTCAGAAAATTCCATTGGCAGTAATATCTCTAAAGTCTCTTTTAAGAATGATTTTGACTTTTTTCTCATACGTGTCTCATACCCGTCAACACTAAGTCCAAACTCAAAAGCAGTCTGTTGAGAACATCCTCATAACAAGAAAGTCTGGAAAATTTTCGTGCTCAATTTTGATGGAATGATCGGAAATGTTTGCTGCGTGCTTCGGCCGCGTCTTCTGACAATTGGCCTATTGGTAGTATAGCATTTTCTATTACAATCGAACCATGAATTTAGATGTTGTGCATAGTAGGCGACATTGGGTACCATGGATATAATTGCACGTAGAGCTCAGATGTTCATTCTGTATATTTTTTGAACTTTTGCAAATTAATCTTGTGACCACTGGATATGGTTTCTAGAATTACTTTAAAACGACATATTAAAGCAATCCATCTGATCTTTAACTGATATTTAAAATGGAGAAATTGTGCTTTATTTTTTAAATTTCATCGTCATCAAAAGTATCACTTTGAACAAGATAATTTTCGAGTTTAATTTATCATGTATGTTTGGTCAATTTTGTTGTGGCATAATGTTAAATAATTCTCTTCGAATCATTACTTTGACACCCGATGACCCTAGAGTAAAATAGAAACAAAAAAGTGCATAGTAAATATATGCAATTTAGATATCTAAATTTTGAACCTCTTAAAAAAAAAATCGACGAGTGTGTGGTAACTTTTTACAAAAACATAAGCAACTTTGACTCGACTTCTTTTTAGGTAACTAAATGTTGACAAAGAACAATTTCAGTACTTTTTGCAAAATCCTAAAAAGAGATAAAATGGAAGGAACACAATGTTTTAAGTAATATTTATAATTGATATAACTTTATTCCAATCAAAATGTCTGAAAATTACACACATATGATCGTTTTGAAAATATCCATAACAATTTTCTTTAAATTTCAATTCATATCATAAGAGATTAAATGAAAAGTAATTAGAATGCCTACTGGAAAATTTGGAATAGCAATGTCTGAAATCCCTTCATTTCAAAAGTTGGGCAAATCAGGGGCTAATTTAAACAAAAACACAGACATAAAGGCCTAAATTTATTAATACAAAAAAAATTTAGCGTAGAAATGTTTGGAAGTATAACAAAAACCTTCGAGATTTCGCAACATACAAAAAAGGTTTTGAAAAAAAAAATGCGTTATTTTCAATTACTTTTGCAATTATTAAAGCTAATTTTGTAGCAATTCAAATCCATAAAAAAATATCAACACATACCTGCCTCATCATTATCCATAACTGTTAGATTTTAATTACTTCTAGAAATGAAGTTATTCACATTCGAAAATGGAACGTTTGAAGCAACAACTATTTGAAGCAGGATACACTTCACACAACACTCCAGTTTGAGCTAATAATACTGAGGTCAAGGTCAGTTAAGAGAGTTAAAAATGGTATCACGTGATTCCCCAGTTATTCAGCTTTATAACGTATACGTTCATTCGATCCTGCGCTGTAGTTTATAAAATCGAATTTTGGCCGCCCAGATTCGTCAAATATCCCACTGTGCGTCGTACCAAGCATGCGTTACAAAATAAAATTCCCTTTATTAGTATTTTTATTTATTTTTTACTTCGCAATTTTTTTCCTGGATGATGCTGCACTTGCGCACACTAATCAAATTGCTTATATTAATTTTTGTCTTTATAGATATTCATCCTTATTTTTTTGTCTTTTTAAATATTCAGCATTTACAAATAAAGTATGAGTGCTGAGAGACGTGCAAATTTAAACTGAATTAATTTTGAGCCTTTCCAGATGGTACCATAGAGGGTTTTTTATTGTAAAGAGCATGGAAAAGAAATTTCATTGATAGTATTTTCGAAGTGAGAACCTTCAGAGGTAACATTAGCGCAATCCCGAAAAAAAAAATCCGTCCCCTGAAACCAACTTGAACATGACCAAAACTTTCAAATTTTCTTATCAGATTTTTTACTGTTGCTCTAGAAGGCTGAAGTTGATTTTTTAAATAATGAGGACAACTTTCCATAGCCATAGTACTGCATTTTCACCACATAAATGCCAAATTTCAAGGCGACACATTACCCTAAAAATGCACAAAATGTGAATTTTCATTTTATTTGCTTATTTCGTCGCTCTTATGTTTATACTTATTATATCAATATTTGAAATTTGTACCTTTAATATTTCAAAAGTTTTTTTAGATTTTTATTTACGATGATAAATAAAATCCATGCGCAAATGACAACTTTAATATGTTTTTTCCTCTATGTCGGACTTGACTTCACTTTCATGTGTAAGCATATTTAATATTTATGTCTGACAAAAGCATGAATTCAACTTATTTATTGTTATAATAGTGTATGATATCAGATGAGTGGCAACAGTTGTTGAGCTACTTTGAATTTGATTTAAAATACCAGATGAGACGAGATGAATACGAGTACGGATGTACGAAGTACGCAGATACAGAATGTAATAGTTGTGTTTTAATGTTCTAATAAATGTTTGTTTAGTCTTAGAAAAAGTATTATGAATGTCAATCGAGAAGCCAACGCATGTTTTCAAAATGCTAAGGATTTTTCCTCTTTAAGATAGAGATTTGAATTGTTTTTGTGCTTGTTTATCGTCATGCATATGATAAAACTGCGCATGCAATAAGCATTCAGTTGCTTAGTTTTTATTTTTATATACAAGATATAAATCGAGGTACTTCTAAATTTCCACATTTTTTACCACATAATACAGTAAAAGATATATACTTAAGCGAATATTAAATACATCTTAAAATACATGCACAGTTTTGTGTAATATATTTAAGTGAATTTACAAATAAAATATAAAGCAAAAATCTTTTATATTTAAAAAAGTAACAGGAAATTTAAAAAATTGAATTTTTCTTAAAAAAGTTAATTTTTAACTAAACAGGCAGATCAAAATAATTTTTTCCTCTTCAAGATAGCTTAATAAGTTTCAATAGTATCAAAGCTTTTTCGATAATACCTCAAATTTAAAAAAAAAGTTTGAGTAGGTAATGTGTCCCCTTAACGTTAAAAATTACGTTCTTCGGATTAAAAAGACAGTTTGGAAGACATATTTTAAAAAAGTTGTAAGTGAGGTTAAAAAATTTCCTTTTATAACCTTCACTCATTGCTTGCATTTGTGGCGATATCTAGTGAGGTTCTGATAAGTGTTTTTTTAAATTATTATTTCCATGTTAGTTTTACCAACAAGAAAAATGCATATAACGGAAATTTCATAAATATCATATAAAATTAATATGTTTACACTTTTAATTTGTTTTTAATTGTTTTAGTTAATTTGTTATAAAAAATTTCTAAATAAGGGAAACCTAGGAAAATCTACCAAATCGCGTTAGATGATAAATGAATACCCAGGAATTCCACCCAGTAGTGTTCAAATATTCCTTTGATGATATTTCTGTGCTATTCGGGATATGAAAAAGTGCATATTGTTTTCTTTTAAGATTTGACATGGATAAGCTCATATCATAGTGAATTATCCAATGTTTCGAGGATTTATTTTTTATCTCAACTTCAAGGAAATCGCAACACACGTGTTTTCTTCACACATACAAATATTTTTATATTTAGAAAGAAAATCTATAGATGGCGCCACAGGGTATGCTGCCATGTATAATAATCTGGAATTCATTGAATGATGATGAAACAATCTGTAAAATGTTCAGTATTTTTCAATATACTTTCGCAGGCTTTCATTTCGATTAAATAAGATTAGTGTAATAAGGCTCTTTCATAAAAAAAATGTTAAATCAGTTAAATTTAAAGATCTGATATTTTATAGTTATATAACGTCCTTTTGTGTTTCTTAATACAGTTCTAGTTACAGTGATTCTTATTTGTATCTCTGAGAGATACGAGGTTTAGGGATTTTTAGCAATAAAGACTGTTATCCCCTAATTCAAACAAATATTCATTCCGAAATTCGTTTCAATCTGTTTAAAAATTAAGTAAAATTGCCGTCAGTAGATGGACTAGAAAAGTTGCCGGTATAGATACGTGGGCAGGGAGGGAATTAGGCACTGTAAGGAATCGGAGTGATCTGTAGCAAAGGATCTGCATGGCGTGGAGCGGCCGTGAATGGATGGGCTAAGAAATGGTGTCACAGCGGCATTTGCATGGAGTGGAGCACTCGTAAGTAGCGTTGCATAGCCATACTGTGTTAAAGGGTATGGATATCCACCACTCCACTTGGACTGCCGGGCCATAAGTGCTGCAATGCCTTCGGTACAGATACTAGGGGGAGGAGGGAGGGAGTAGACACTGTAGGGAATCGGAGTGACCTGTAGCAAAGGCATTGCGTGAAGCGGCCGTGAATGGATGGACTAAGCAATGGTGTCACCGCGGCATTTGCATGGAGTGGAGCACTCGTTAATGGGGGTGGAAAGCCATACCGGGTTAAAGGGTATGTATATCCACCTCTCCATTTCGACTGCAGGGCCTGAATGCTACAATGCAACTGGTATAGATGCGTAGGGACGGGGAGAAGTATATGCTGTAGGGAATCAGAGTGAACTGTAGCAAAAGATCTGCGTTGCGTGGAGTGGCCATGAATGAATGACTAAATGGAAGGGCCTAAACCTTGTGTCACCTCTGCGTTTGCATCGGAAGGAGAGCTTGTGAATAATCCGCTTAACTGGTATGGATATCCATAGTTCCATTTTGACTGCCGGGCCATAAATCAACACCAGTGGGAATATATACGTGTGGGGTATAAGACTTAGGATGCGAGGTTCAAAGAAGAAATCGGAGAAGTCGGGTTCGGTGTGAGTGGCAGTGGATGTATTTGCGTTATTTGGAGAGGTCAACAAAGATTTGTCTAATTGGATGGGCTAAAAACTCGAATTGCGCGGAGCACCAATCAGTTTGCGTGGAATGGAGCGCCCGTCATTTTACTTTCAATTTTCTTCCAGAGAATGCACAATCTCACCGTTCCAGAATGGGCAATCTACTACTGGGATGAGATGCGTTTCTTAGCTTATGGTGTCATTTTCCCGACTTTCTACAGTTCACCAATTCAACTCAGGCTGAGAACCGGTGAGTTTCTTTAGTGTTTACATTCTGTCCTAAAAATATGGACACAGATCTAAAATGCCATTCTGAACAAAAGTAAAGTTCATGAATTTCTAGAACTGATTCAGTTCGCTTTTGTTCATTGATTTATTCGAATTTATAGTAAAAAATCATAAAGCAGTAATTAAAATCAGGATAAAAATTCCAAAAATTTGAAAATTGCCTGTCTCACAAATATAGTCATCTTCAGATCATAAGTCGAAATATTAATTTTAATGAATTATTATTTGCTTTCTAAAATCATTTTTTTCTACCAGCTATTTATTAACAATTTTTCTAAATAATTTTCTTCAAATTTTTGTCACTTTTATTGCTTTAAAATAATTGTTTATCTCGTTCTAGAATTACAGCTAGTTCTTTTCATGATTTCGTAAAAATTCCAAGTTATAAAGAGATTTAAAATGATGAGATTATGTAAAATTTCTCGAATTACATTTTAAAGGGAAACATCCGAAAAATATTTTTGAGATTTTTAAAGCAATCTTTGGGGAATATTTAGAGAAATTTGCTAAACGGTGACAAATAGCATAATAAAAAAATCTTATAAACAACTGACAAAATCTCTGTGAGCATTAAGTATGGCATCCAGAGGAAAATACGATTCACAGAAGAATAAAAAAAACTAAATTAACAATTTTCAAAAATACATTATAGTGCTAAATTTGAAAGCACGCCGTAAAAGAACACGACAGAACTGGACAAAGAAAATGGTGTTTCGTGGTGATAAATGGCTTTCAAACATATTTAGTGATGAGAAAATGTCGAATTCAGTTGAACCCAATGGATATAAGTATGTAGTATAATATTCCAAAAATCAGTCTTGCAAGTGTTAAAAAGATACTTACTGTTATTAAATTCGGCATTTAAGTTATGAAATAATTTGCATTCATTTCTAAATTCGTATTGCCTCTCGTACTTTTCTACTACAGGATTCAAAGCATTCTTTCTTTAAGGTTTTATGTCATTACTTTGAGCTAGTCACTTCATTTGACATCTAAATCCACAGCTATTTAATCTTAATCGTATGACTTTTCCTTTACGATAACCGCAGATGATATGTAGATCTCCTAAATGTTAACAGAGTTATATGCTTCTCTTTACTATGTGTCTGTTGGTGTATGTGTAGTACTACGAGTATCTACTCCGTAAGATGGAAATGCTGTAATTGTAAATATATTCTTAACTCTATCGATACGGGATCGTCCCAACTGTCCCTTCAAACGAAAGACGGTGGACGTCCGGAATATCACTGTGAAGTTTCCACCCCTTTTTGTTAAGTATGATTGGTTTCCAACCCGCAGCGCACGCTTTCTTCGTTAGAGTGGCTCGCCCAGAAGGGTTTGGGGAACAGGGTAGGGGGTGCTTAGAATTCGGAGAGTGCTAGCTGTCATTGCCTTTTTTTTGAGAGGGGAAGTGAATTCCCCTTATTCTTGAAGGAGAAATTCGGACGTTCCCGTATTTTGAAGTTTCTCTATTCCAGTGGTCTTAGGAATCAGAGTGTTAAAATGTGTTCGTTCCAATAAATGAATATTTAACGCATTTTTTCGTCATTCCTGACGTTATTGGATCGCTCTATCATTCAACAAAATTCCACGCAAGAGCCAGGAACTTTCTAGACACAGCGTATCATCCAGCAGCAGCTTTTTCACACCAAGAATTATAAATCAAGCTGCTTGTCTCTTATGGATTATGAGCGTTAAGGATTATGGGCCTTTTGGATCGAAATAGAATAACCCTGACACGGGTCACTGACCAGCACGCTTCCTGTCCCTAACATCTATCCTATTAAAATTCGAAGGTAAACAAACGCATGTATGTATGTATGTATGTATGTATGTATGTCCGGCTATCTTCTCACGAACCGCCGAACGGAGAAGCGCGCGGAAAGTACCAAAAGATGGGGAATAATCCAGGGAAGCCATTTCGGTCATTTAAATTCCGAAATTTTAATTAGTGAAAAAGATATTAATTAAAAACTAATTTACAGCAATACTTTTCATTGTTTCGGATACTTTATAACAATACTTTTCATTGTTACAGCGCAATTCAAAATTTATTTTATTGTTGAAGTCGTTTACTTTAAAGAACATTGTTACAACAACAATAAAAATATGACGCTGACAGAAATAAAAAAATGTATTGTTGAAAGTGTATAAATTCTTTTTTTATCCCGTGATATAACGTCCAACCAATCATTTTAACGAAATTAAAAGGGGTGTTTAGTTTCTGTAAAGTTATGTTCCGAAAGATGTAGATTAGTTATGTTAGTGATTTTAATCATTATTCATTGATTTGATCAAGTTTAAATATTTGTAGAAGCTTCTATTTTAAGCTGATATTTTTTTGGAAGTTACTATTTTTGCTTTGTTCAATTCTCGCTTTTTCCGATGCCTAAAAGAAAAAGAGGAATTACAGGGGATGTTGCCAGTAGACGGGATGCAATTAGAAAACGTGAAAGGAGAGTGGTTGAAACTGAAGAAGAAAGAAGCCGCCGATTGCAACTATGGCACAACGTGGCCAGGACAGAAGAGCGGAAGAAACAGAAGAACAAAGAAATAGCCGATTGTCAGACATGGCACAACGTGGGCAGGAGAGAAGAGCCGAGGAAACAGAAGAACAAAGAAATAGACGATTGGCAGTAATGGGACAACGTAGCCAGCAGAGAAGAGCCGTAGAAACAGAAGAACAAAGAAAAGAGAATACGTTTTGGGGGAACGTAACGTTTACGTTAGCGACAATATATGTAAAAAAATAAATCGGAGGCGGGCATATCAAAATTAGTAATAAAATGACTAGATTTGAAAGAATATTTACATTTCTTGGAGAAAGTAAGTGACAATATTTGTTGAAAAAAAACGGAGCCGGGCATATGAAAAAATATGGATCCGAAGGCCTCACGTGATCTCACTTCTCTCCGCTCGGGAATATCCCATTATTCAAGATTGCCCGTGCAACGCCGGGCCATGCAGCTAGTTTACCTTAATCGCCGACGGATGAATTTGAGAAGAAAATCAACAGCATCTTTTTTGTTAGAGAAGAAACAAGCTGATATTCAAAAAGAATGGTTTCATAATTTCTACTCAAAGAATCTACCGAAGAGTCGAAAAAACCAAAATTGTGATTAAACTCGCTCAGAAAAAAGTAATATTTCTCGCACGCTTTGAGAAATATGTCTTTTTTTTCAGTTTGTTGCGAAAATGTGGAGCAGTTTTCCTATGATACTTTGAAGTCTTTTGCTTCTCATATTGGTACTATCGTACCAATATTTTAATTTATATTATATAATATTTATATTATATTTATATTATAATATTTGTTAATGCAAATAAGCAAAACACGAATATCTTAGAAACGATCATTAACTCTGTTTCACCTCAAAGAGCTGCAATGTGGTTGACATTTTCATAAATTGAGAATTTAATGGTAATTAGAAATTAAAGTCTTTTTAAATAATATGTTCAAAAATCAAAAGATTGTTTCGCAATAGAAATAACATTGCATTCTGTCTTCAAATAAACATAAATTTAGAGGCTGTTTTCTTTATTACAGGGCCATTTCTGGAAATAGTGACTGCAAATCTGAAGAACAAAATAAATGGAAATACTCCTGATTTAAAAGTTGTAATGAATTCCGATGTAAGTGCGAATGATGAAATTAAATGTTATTCAATTTATGCTGCAAATTGTATTCCACGTTTTCGTTTTTATTTGGTTCGTCCAGAAAGTAAGATTCCCGAGGCCGTAAAGAGACACCAAACACCCTCTCACACCGAGCGAAGTGATCCCGTGCGGTCTAAAAATTCCCCGTTAATAACGACGAAGGTCTGTCTCAGGCGGTTGGCTTCTTTTGAGGGGAGGTGAGGTTCTGAGATCGCTTAGCAGATAATCGCGGAAGGAGTAGGTCCAATTATTCTTGCCAACCACAACCCATTTCCGTGCGTCTTAAGGGAAGGTTATAGCGGAGTTGGGAAGGTGGGGTAAATGACCACTCTAGTTGGGAGAGTCCTATTCACGTTCCTTCCTCCCAAAAAGCCCCGGTTTCAAAGAAGCTAGGAGAAAAAAGTCGCATCGGGATTAAAGAGTTAAACAGTTACTGTAGCAGATGTAGCACTCTTTCAGCTACGTCTTAACTCTCTGAACCCGGCTACATTCAAAAACCTCAACAATTGAAGTAAATTTTCGTACACAAAAAAAGAATGGAATTCTCCTCGGTCTTTACAGAATTTCCAGAAGAACGTCACCCGAATTTGGGCGATTAATTGTCAACAAAGAAAGGAACTACTTTTCTCCCGTAAAATGCCTCTAGCACCTGAAACCACCCGAGTTGAAGCCTCTGTCGAATGGGTGATTTGAGGCGGTGTAGGGCTCATAGAGGTAACATAGAAACCACCTAAATTGAAGCGCGTGTTATACCGGTGTCTAAAAATTCCGACACAGGGGAGAGAGGAACGTCGTCATTGGGGAAATGCTGCCGCCCAGGAACCTTTTCATGCGCTGTAACAGATGGTAGTCGCTCGGAGCAAGATAAGGACTATAAGGGAGAAGCTAAGACACCTCTCGGAGAACTGCTGCAGCAGCTGTTGTGTGCGCTGCACCGCATGATGGTGAGCGTTGCCGTGAAGCAACGCATTGCCAGCACGAAGCCGTCTCAAGCTCTCTAGTGTGGTACACTAACGGTAACGTTCGCAGTTGCGCCATGAGTATGGAGTCGATGCGGACACGCTGGCTCCACTCTCTGGTGGTGGATTTCTTCGACGCCGGTAACAGAAATTGTTCTCACGGTATCAAACACGCTTCATTTCCGGTGGCTCTTATGTTGTGAAGTAGCTTAAAGAGTGCTAGATAGGATTTTATTGTTAATTAATTCAATAGATTAGTTATTTGTTTCAATAAATGTTTCTAGGAAATTATGTTTTGTGTCTCTCTACTCCTCTGGGAACTTGCTTTATAGATGAAACAAATAGTCCATTACTGCTTAGCCACTGATTGTTTTTTATGTATAATAAATTCCATATGTTTTGGTACCAATAATTAAATTAATCTTCAATTATTAACTACATTTTCTTTGTTTTTATAGATTAAAGTCCTTGGTTTTGCTTCAAATAAAGGATGCTTTATCTTTTGCCATCCGCCGAAGTGAAAAAAAACTATTTTCGCGATCACCACTGTTCATTGCATTTACAAATGATTTATAAAATATGGCTTAGTTCCTTAGGTAATGATAAATGGAGCGAAGCTTTGTTATATGTGTTCTTTGTAAGATTTTGAGGAAATATTTCAAAACTTTAAATGTCTGAATAGTTTTTGATTGAAAATTAGTTCAATTAAATTTCGTTAGATAATTGCCCAGTTTTGCACCACAGAAGGGCTATTTTTTCTTGACGGGACAGAATTTTTTTGTGTCAGTGTTCTCGCGATCTCTAAAGCAAACGGAATAAATATATATGGTTAGTTTACTTCAATGGAGGCTCGACAACTCAGAAACAAGCAATGCTGCAGAAAAACCTCACGATAATGTATTTAAAATAGAATTAAAAAAACAGTTTTACTTCTATATAGACAAAAACTTTTAATTGTAATTATCTGAATTTTATTTTAGAATATTATCGGCGTATCTTTTCTTCCACGAGCGATATCTAATAAAAGATAAAGAATGCTTATTAAAGCAGATGAGTTTCCGTCGGGCAACGTGAAACCGAAACCATAACCAAATGACGGCAAAAGAGAAACAAACGAAGAAAAAAAAAATCAAGAGCGAAGGCCATCCTCCAGTGAGAGGGAGGAAAAAAAGTAGCAACACACAGTTGGCCTTGAGCCAAAGGACTGCATCGATGCAGCTGAAGCCACCGCCAAAACTTAATTGGAGAAAATATTGGCTTCGTCTTCCGAAGCGTCGTTTAGTTCTTGCGCAGTGAGCGAATTTCGATGCGCGCGAGGGCTGTTTCCCCAACGCATACTCCCATTCCCTACCCGATTTCGAGTATGGAGGAGAATCGAGCAATTTTATTGGTTAACTCCTTCGAGACGTCATACGCGTACTTGCTTAGCATATGGAAGCAGTACTGCTCAATAGTAAAAGTCTAGACGCTACTGTCAATTGATCCGTTTTATTAACTAAGTCACATAAACAGAATTAGTTCAATTTAATCTTTTATCTTCAGCATTATTTTAACATATGCCCAAGTTCGACATGTATTTTGTTCGCTATCCTATTTCGAAGAGTTGAAGTTCGATTTTAATCTTCTGTATTCAGTAGTATTGTAATATATATTCTAATTCGGCATGTATTTTGTTCCCTACCGTATTTCTAGGAGAGTTGAAGTTCGATTTTAATCTTCTATAGTATTTTAACATGTACCCCAGTCTGACATATATATTTTTTGCCGAGTAAGTTATTTCTCATTGTAATTTTCTGTTTAATAATGTTTTGGATTATCAAGAACGTTTCAGTTTCCTCTACCTAAACGCAGAAAGTATTTTTCTGTACAGTAAATTTACAAAACATTTTTAACAAATAAAATTATTTTATAATTAAAAATGCAAGTAGCAAAAAGAATAAAATATTTGTATCGTAGTACAAGTTGTTTATAGGACAAATTAATACTACAACTATCTATATCTTTTTGTTCGGATAAATTAGTAATACAACTGTCACGTTTCATTCTGTGTTGAAATTCGTACTTTCTCTTTAAAGTAAATGAATGAGAAGGTTAGGCAAGTGTTTTGGAGGATTTAAGTCAAGACCAATTTCATCATTTTCAAACATATATCTACCAGTTATTTCAAATTATATGAAAATTTGGGGAATTAAAAAGAGAGATTAATAAGTGAAGAATAAGAAAGTAAAATTAATAAGTTCTTGTACTTCAATGTCTCATTCATTTAGTGCTATTTTTATTAACTTGCATGCATTTCTTGCCCCATTTAGGGATATAAAGTCACCACCCTTGTAATGCCATAAAGTTAATCCTACACTGAATGTATAATTAAATTGATCTACATTACAGTTGATTGAAACTCTGGAAGTTTTTTAACATATGTGTCTGAGTACAAGAAATAGTGGAAAGTCAATTATAAAAACTTTATCTGACTTCCTGTTGTTTGTTGTTGTTTCATGTCCCTCTGGCCCAAGATTAGACCAGGTCCATGACACCATGTCGCTCTAACAACTCCACAAGTCCTTTGCCCTCCCCAATCCACAGCTGCCTCGCAGAGGCTCCAATGCAGTCAATGATATGGGCAAGAGAAGCAGGGCAGGAACAAGGGCAAGAAGAAAGGGTCTTTTCCTTATCTATGAATTTTAAGCTTTTAATGTGTCCACTACGCAACCTGGCCAATGCAGTCTGAGCGGATCTTGTGCCTACGTACTGTAGAGACAGACCAGGACGGTTCCCGGCATACCAATCATGTGTGGGAGGATTTCTCCAAGCAGAATTTGCTTTAGTCTTGTGAATAGAATATATTTCGGACGTGAAGAGTTAGTTCACTAGAGGTTGCAGAAGCAAGAGCACTTCCTTCTTTCGCAAGCACATCTGCCTCCTCATTGCCAAATACTCCAACATGGGATGGAATCCATTGGAAGCAAACTATACTTTTCTGCGAAAGTGTAGCAATTTTAATTGAATTCCTTTATTACTAAACTTATCGTCTTTCAGAAAAAAAATAATGAAAATAAAAAATTTCCAAATTAGATTCAAAAAATTAATTGAAAAATGGTAGTAATGCAAATGCAAGACTCTACAGTGTAATGTTGAAATTAAGCCTTAACCCCCCCGCCCTCCCCTCATATCATTGTCGTAATTAAATATTATTATTATTTCAAAATTAAAAATAAAGAATTGAATATGCATGTAACAAAAGAAAATGTGGGAAATTCAACAAAATTTGAAGAATCAAAATTTCAGTAGCCTTTTATTTGTTGACTTTCAGTTGAATGATGCAAAACATTACATTTCTGTATATATTTTCAATTAGAAAACTCTATAGTGAATAGGAAATTGTTAGATCTAATGGAAACTACATCTTTGCTCTCCACAATTTTGTTTTCAAAATTTGAAGGTAAATTCTCTGCTGTAATACTCATGCAAATATGCTCAGTAAAATCCATGTTTATTGTGAGTTAAGAAGAAGAAAAGAATAGAGACTGAATTAAACAAAAACTCGAAGCTCATAGTTCAAAAATGGCGAAGTTCAAGAACAGGGAATAGCAACTTAAACAAATTTCGATGTTCGAGTTTAATGACATCACTCGTTCTTCGCGGAGTCAACAAATGAAATCGTTTGATTTTCGTCCATACTCGAAATCGGGTAGGGAATGGGAATATGATTCCCTAACAGCTCCGACTTGTGTATCTGCTGCTTATTGATGTATTTTCTGTCTTCTTTCTTCGTTTACGCTTCTCTTTTCCATCATTTTCTTTGCTCGACAAACTTTTCAATGAGAAAAAATAAAGTAATAGGATTTTTAAACAAACTGAAAAACAAACTTTTAAAATAATTTCAGGGTATGCTGCAGCTTTTTAGTCCTAATGGACGAGCCTCCACGGGTTTACTTTTGGATACATGATATGAGGAGTTTCTATTCCGAAGTGAAAATACAATTTTACAAATTTTCTTTCAGAAAATGGATTTAATCTTGCAATAAATAAATAAATAAAAATAAGAACTTTAGGCAGCTTTACTAAGAGGAAAAAAATAAATTTTCAGACAAAATAAGACTGTACTTTTGTATACTTGAGTACTAAGATCAGAAAGTTTTATAAGAACTCATTTCAGAAAATTGTAAAGAACGTATTTAACCCTATAATGAAGGCTTGAGAGGTTTCGGGCGCTAAGATAATTTTCACTTAGCGACTAAAAAATCGGTTTCGGGTGCTTGGCTACATTTGAGGATAAGCAGGAATTCAAAAACGAACGCTGAGATTTGTATCAAAGGTAAAAAATTTCACAAGTGAGTAGAGGACCCATCTATGATTATAAAAGGCTAAATCCGATGCTAAAAAATGCAAACAAAACCTTACACCGTCAGTAAAGAGTTAAATAATATGTGGATATTTTCACTTTTGATTAAAGATTCCTCGTATTATGTTCATTCATGTGCACATCCTTATGTTTTCGACAATCAAGCGCTAGCTGTTTTCTAGATTTCGTATATACCATGATTCTAGTTTTCGTTAATATGTGAACCGTTTGATTTTAAAAGGGGACATTCTGCAGACTCGGCCGAAATTACTTTTTTTTGTGTTTTCGATTTGATGATCGTTTGGCGTAATACATGAAATTCTGACATTCACAGTTATGTTGTAGTAAAGCATCAAAGTTTCCGTATGATGTTAGAAGGGAACTTCTGTGCAGAAGAAGATCTTAAATTTACCCTCACTAAAATTCTTTTACATCACTATTTTTACTATTAATTTTCTTTTATAAATCTAAATTTTACTTGAAAATTTATTTGAGTTTCAATTTATTTGCAAATAAGAAATCTTTGAATTTTATTTGAGTTTATTTGATATTTCTTGTTCTATAATTGTTTTTCCCTGAATATTTTTT
>BGPR01029648.1:0-19148 GCA_013235015.1 Araneus ventricosus | reverse complement strand
TGTTTTTTAAAATCGTTTGGTTCACTTGATATTTTCTTTTTAATTAAGCGTCTCAAACGATAACAGGTTTTTGTTTATTATATTATATCAAAATATTTTTTACATTAAAAAAATATCAGACGGTAAAATACTTTTATCTCGAACATCAAGGTACCAATAATGTGTCACTACGTGGACGAAATTGCTGGCATCAGCTAGTCATTTATAGAAAGGAACTCTTTAAGAAGTTTTTTATAGTGCAAACTTGACTTTTCAGGTTTCAGTTAGTCTTTTCTACTCGTTCTACCTTTTAATTTTTGGATACGTTTGACGTTTTTCAGTAGCTCTGTTGTAAAACTGCATCATTTATTTTATGTTTTTTAGATTTCCTGGGTGCATTGTGCGGGACCTTGACGAATGATGTAATTCCGAAATGTGCCTAACAAAGAGAATGGCTACATGTTCACTACATCTTTCTGATGGATGGTGACAACGATAAGAAGAAGAGACCGTTCCAAGATCCACAGACCTAGGCTGCAACGTGCGACATACCTTGAATTGAATCCAGCTGCACGAAATAGAAAAGAATAATTTCTTCAGTTAGTGTTTAAAATTTGTGATTTGCACTATATTTTTTGTTTACTGATATATGTTTTTGAATATTTTTAAACGTATACACGAAAGGGGAAACGACATTTCAAGCAAATTTACAGACGTATCTTTTTATTCTTTTAAAGGAGAAATCTAATATGTACAGCATATGCAGTAAGAAAATTAGTTTGGTCAAGATGTTAAAATGTACAAAAGAGAAATTTTCTGCTTATGGATCAGGTAGTGAAGCATATTCTCTGCCGACAAATTTAAGAAAATTTTTTAATTTGTTGAAAGGAGGAACCTCATGTGTGAAATATATATAGAAGGGAAATTGGTTTTTAAGAGACTTTGAAATTTCATTTGCAAAACGAAAGTAAAGAGAAACGCCATGCGTGTGACTTATGAACTAGAGTGTTTTCAGAACGAATTGTTTGGAAAAAGCATTTTCCTTCTATTCAAAGAATGTCAAAACTATAGGCCTTTGTTTTTTGCAATAAAAGACTTTATCGGCATCAAAATTTAATTATCCATTTATATATTCGTACCAAAGCAAAATCGTGCCCATGCGACATTTCTAATGGAGCTTTTTCTCAGAAGAAAATTTTAAACTCTCATATACGGATGCAAATGAAAGAAAAAAATCTTTTGCATGTGACATGGGCAGTAAAGCAGTTTCTGTCAAGTCGAAGTTACTGATGCACTTACCGAGACATACAATGGAGAAACTGCATGCATGTGACCTGTGTAATAAAGCCTTTGCTAAAAAATCGAATTTACTGAGACATTTACGTACGCATACTAAAGAGAAACCATTTGCATGCGATGTGTGTACTAAATCATTTTCTGATAAGTCATATTTAAAGAAACATTTATGGATGCATACGAAAGAGAAACTGTATTCATGTGACCTGTGTAATAAAGCTTTTGCTACAATCTGTGATTTAAAGAGACACTTAAAGATGCATACTAAGAGACAGTTAAAGATGCATACTAAGAGGCACACTAAAAAGAAATCGTTTGCTTGCAGCATTTGCACTAAAGTTTTTCATTGGCAGGGGAATTTAAAGATTCATTTAGGGACGCACGCAACAGAAAAACCGTTTGCATGTGACGTATGTTGTAAAGCATTTTCTGTAAAATTGTATTTATGGATGCACTTACAGACGCATTTGAAAGAGAAACCGCATGTGTGTGACCTGTGTAATAAAGCGTTTTCTAGAAAGTGGGATTTACAGAAACACTTTCGGACGCATACTAAAGAAAAACCGTTTGCATGTGTCGTATGTACTAAAAGATTTTCGGAAAAATCGACTTTAAAGAAGCATTTACGGACGCATACTAATGAGAAACCATTTGCATGTGACATGTGTGCTAAAGCATTTTCTCAAAAAGCAGCCTTAAAAGTACATTTAATAACGCATACAGATGCAGGCATGAAAGACTTCCGCTTTTAAGCGGAAATCCGCTTTTTTCAATGTCTTTCAGGCTGTTTCTGAGATTGATGCAAAACCGTCGAGAAATCGTGACCGAAAAATGTGTGGGGGGTGGAAGCTATGTCTGAATCTGAAACGAACGCCATTTTTTCTCCATCACAAAGTAAACAGAGATGCATTCTCTGGGGTTTACGCGCCGTATCTATCACCTCAAGTGATTGGCACACAGCGTAATGGAGGAAGGCGGAACTTCTCCCGTATAGCCGAATGACGACAGCTCTACGAGTAGGCCACGCCTTGCTGTTGAAATCGCACGTCAGTGAGCTGCTATCGCCGATGTTGAATTCATGGGTTGAATGCTAACGGTTGTTGTGCAAAGAACTTCTACTGCTACTATCATTTGTCTTGTGTTTGGCGGATCGCACGTGAGATGTTGTATGTTTAGTGTTACGTTCGTCAATTGTGAAGATCAGCGTTTGTGAGTGTGACCGAGAACCAAAATGGAGATTAACTTAAACGATGAACATAAAGTTCGTTCGCTAGATGCGAACGAAAAAAATAAATTTAAATTCGAGTGGTTGAATAAATCGTTGAAAATTAAACTGCCGGCGAAAGGTAGTGATACGAACGTGGAAGAGATAGCAGTAAAAGTAGGAGATTCGATCAAGAAGATCGAAATAAGTGGAACTGTAAATTGTCAGCTTTGCTCTGATACCATTTATAACCAAGCATTCTAAGCTTGAGAGATTTCATATTTATGTCCTTAATTTAATGCTTTTTAAAGAAAGTAAGCAATTATTAAACAATCTTTTAAGTTGCTGAACTCAAACATTATTCAAAATAAGTTAGTATACATGCATGAAGATTGTATGTTGGAATTTTTAACAACAGGTCATAAACCTAAAATTATTAACATACATGAGATGAAGAAATCATTTCCTATATTTTAAATACAGAATACAACAGCTATTCTAGAATAGATGTTGAAGCAGCACCAAAAAAATTTCAGTATCTAAAGGAATTTATTCAGTGCACAATATTTCAAAATTCTCAAAACATAAAATTGTATAATATGTCAAGTTCTTTTGATTATTTTCAGAGTTTAACAAATAGAGAACAATTTTAACTGTAGTGTTAATGTACTTGTTGCTAATTTATTAAAATATTAATTTCTTTGAAAATTAAATATAATTAAATTGTATATCTTTGTGAGGCAAAATCATTTATATTTTAGATTGTAATCTAATGACTTGTTGCAAGCATAATAGGCCATGTTTACTAAGGTAATTTTAGAGGTATCCAAAATGATCTGTATACAAAAATCTATAAACCACATAACCTCTGGTTCCAAGTTATACGTTACAAAGAACTTCTACTGCATATGATTATATTAGGAGCTTTTGTCATTTTTTTCCCTTCCTTAAATAAGCTGCTTCATTTTTAAAAAGTATGCAATTTTGTTATGATACTATCTGTTGTTGTTCAACTTTGAGAAAATAGAAGGAACTTTGAACCTCTTGTATGGTATTTAAAAATCAAAATTCTGTTCAAATAGTGAAAAAATAGTAAGTAAAATTTTATATATACTACTTTTAATTGCTTTTTCTATATGTATTTTAAGTAGTAACATCTTGTGCGTTTGTATATATATCGATTTTGTGGTGAATTTTGTATTCGCGTAGATTTCAGCTTTTTTGAACAGCTTGCACTTTCATGCCTGCAGATGATACATGTGACATATGTAATAAAGCTTTTTATAGAAAGGGGAATTTACAGAAACATTTACAGACGCATACTAACGAGAGACCATTTGCATGTGACGTGTGTTCTAAAGCATTTACTAAGAAGTCTCATTTAAATAGACATTTACGGACGCATACGGAGGAGAAACCTTTTGTTTATGACAACTGAAGTAAAGCATTTTCTCTGCAGCAATATTTAAATGCATATTTACCGACGCATATGAAACAGCAACCGAATGCATCCCAGATTTGTTGTAAATTGAAAGAGAAACCGCTTGCCTGTGACTTTTGTTGTAAGAAAAAAAAATTATCTATATTATTAGTTGTAATAAAAAAATTATTATTATTAAATTTTAAAAGACGCACATCTGACTCATACCATAGAGAATAACTAAGAAATGCACTTCTTATGCTTACTAAACATTTCCTCATCAGGAGCATTTCAACAAACTTTTACTGACACATCCCAAAGAGGAACAGTGTCTTTGATATACTTAGTTTAATGTTTTTTTATGTAAATCATTTGTGTACAAAATATAATATTTATAATGAAATAATTTATAATTAAGTTTCCATTTCTCATTTTTAGAAGAAATTTACTTGAGAGATGACAGCTTGTATCATCCTATTCCATCATTCTTATCATCTGTCAGTGAGATCGGCTACAGTATACCACATCTATTTGTTGGAAAATGACAATAAGAAGATGAGACTATACCAACATCCATAGATCAAGGTCGGCATTCGTCATATCTTGGAAGGGATCCAGCACACAAAAATAGAAAAGAATAACTTCTCCATTTGATGTGTCTTAGAATTTTTTTTTATTTCCGCTGTAATTTTATTCTCTATTAATATCCATTTGTGAAATATGTTTATACGCAAGGCACAAATGAGGAATTTTATGCTTGTGAATCAAGTAGTAAAGCAACATTCTCTGCAGACAAAATTAAATTTTTTTTTGATTCGTACAAAAGAGGAACCTCCTGTGCAAATATATGCATCAAGAAAATTAGTTTGTGTGAAAGTTTAAAATTTTATTTAAAATCTGAAACTGAAGAAAAACTCCATGCTTGTGACTTATGAACTAGAGGGGTTTTTAGAACGAATTGTTATAAAAAGACATTTTTGTGTTGTTGAAACAGTGTCAGAACTATAAGACTTTGTTTTTTGTAATAAAAAACTTTCGGTATCAAAATTTAATTACCCATTTACACATTCGTACCAAAGAGAAATCGTGTCCATGCAACATTTCTAATAAAGTTTTTTCTCGGCAGAAAATTTTAAACACACACATACGAAAGGAAAAAATCTTTTACATTTGACGTGGACAGTAAAGCAGTTTTTGTAAGTTGAAGTTAATGATACACTTACCGAGGCATGCAATGGAGAAACCGCATGCCTGTCACTTGTGTAATAAAGCCTTTGCTAAAAATTCGGTTTTACAGAGACATTTACGTACGCATACTAAAGAGAAACCATTTGCATGTGACGTGTGTGCTAAAGCATTTTCTGATAAGTCATATTTAAAGAAGCATTTATTGACGCATACGAAAGAAGAACCGTTTACGTGTGACGTGTGTACTAAAGCATTTCTTATAAAGTCGCATTTAAATAGACACATACGGACGCATACGAAAGAGAAACCGTATGCATGTGATCTGTGTAATAAAGCTTTTTGTGCAATGTCGGATTTAAAGAGACACTTAAAGACGCATGCTAAGAGTCACTTAAAGATGCATACTAAAGAGAAATCCTTTGCATGCGACATTTGCACTAAAGTTTTTCCTCGGTTGAAGAATTTAAAGAGACATTTAGGGACGCACGCAACAGAAAAACCGTTTGCATGCGAGTTATGTTGTAAAACATTTCCTGTGAAGTCGTATTTATGGATACACTTACGGACGCATACGAAAGAGAAACAGCATGTATGTAACCTGTGTAATAAAGCCTTTTCTAGAAACTGGTGTTTACAGATACATTTACGGTCGCATACTAAAGAGAAACCATTTGCATGTGACTTATGTAATAAAAGATTTTCAGACCATTCAAGTTTAAAAACGCATTTACGGACGCATACTAATGAGAAACCGTTTGCATGTGACATGTGTTCTAAAGCATTTTCTGCGCTGCTAAGTTTAAAAAGACATTTAAGGAAGCACGCGAAAGAGAAACCTTTTGTGTGTGACATATGTAATAAAAGTTTTTCGCAGCAATTGGAATTGGAGACACATATGGAGGAGAAACCATTTATATACGACCATTGCCGTAAATCATTTCCTCTGCAGCAACATTTTCAAGACACATTTACTGACGCATATGAAAGAGAAGCCGAATGATTCCCAGATTTGCAGTAATGTGAAAGTGAAACTTCATGCCTGTGACTTTTGTTGAAAAAAAAATTCTTATTCTGCTACTTTAAAAGACAACTCTCTGACTCGTACGATAAAGAATAAATCAGCTATACACCTATCTCTCATGCTTTATTAAACATTTGCTCGTCAAGAGCATATCGAGAGACTTTTACTGACACATCCCCAAAGAGAAACAGAGTCTGTGCTATATTTTGTTTAATGTTTTTTAAGTAAATCATTTGTATACAAAACATAATATTTAAAATGAAATAATTTATAAGTAAGTTTACATTTCTCATTTTTAGAAGCAAACTATTTGAGATATATGACAGCTTCCATCATTCTATCACATAGCAATCTACATTGTTCTGTTACCATTGATTCATTTAATACAATATGTTGGCACATGTATATTACTGAACAGTTACATTTCTTTTTTTAAAGATTTGAAGCATTTTCATGCCAGAGCTCGCTAAAGAGGCATTCAGGAAATGCACTAGACAGCAACCGTGAACCTGTGATATGTGCGTATTTTAAAGCAGTTCGTGCACAAATTTTTTTTATGAGTTAATGGCTAATATGAGGAGTCATTTTGTAAGATGTGACAGCTACACAAAGTGCTGGCTGAAAAATCGTTTAATTTTTATTAAAGAATAGTTGGAATGAATTCGTGTTCTAAATGTGATTAAATTATTTGTTTTAATTATTTTCTTTTGTGCAGCGTCCAAATGGATATTTATGAGCCAATTATTTAATATCTTGGGAAATTGCCATTGGAAGTGTTTTTTATGTATTGCGTTAAATTATGTTTAATGAACCAACAAGCATTTGTATTTTACTGTAGAATGTTTGTTTGAAGCAAGCGTGCTTCCTTTCGACTATTGAATGTCAGTCTATTACATATTGAAGAAAGTCTGTAACGTTTTATGCCTTCTAATTTGCATTTTAATGTAAAAATAACGACAGATATATGATGAAATAAAAAATTCTGCTAAAGAAATATGTTTCTGTTTTAGTATGCCGATGTAAAGGTGTGTTTTAATTGCGCATTCTTTATATATAAAAGGCAAATACCATGACTCACTCATCACGAAAGCTCCCAAAACACTGGGACTAGAAATTTCAAATTTAGCAGGCTGTTGCTTTTGAAATTTTTAAATTATTTAAAAATTACTTTAAATTTTAGCGTTTTTCCGGAATAACTTCGAATCTTATTATCGCAAGAAATAGAATTTGCATCATCTTAAAGATAAAAAAAAATTAGCTTTTCAATGACACCGATCTTATTTCCATGCGACATTTTGTTCAATTTTAATGTTTCAAAATGTTTTAAAACATGAATTGTAACAATGTTTTTATTGTTGTAAATAAAATTCAAACCATCTCATTATTTAAGCGAATCTCGCTCGCTTCTGCAATTGTTACAGTCGTGATACTATAAATTGTTTTCTTGGGAAATTAACTCCAAAGCAGAATTTTCACTTTAATATTCATCGAATTGCTGAAATATTTTATCGTACCTGCTTCAAAGTAATATTTTCTTTCAAACATGGCAACAGATATTTGATTTCAGGGTTTTTTTTGTTTGTTTTCCTATTCAAGAATTTAATCTCTTGCTTTTCTGTCATTTTAAAATTATGAGGCATGAAAACGCTGTTAAATTTTTGTATATTGTATGATAGGCAAGTTTTTATTCAAATTTTGGTTAGGCTAAAATTGACAGTTTTGCCGCCAAACTTGAATTTTCTCAAATGATAACTCATTAAATTGTGTACTAGATTTATCGCAGTTCATAACTAATGGTAGGGAGCCAGCTTAATGGTAAAGGAAAGAATCACGATACTGGCAAGCCTTTTAAATCATCCCATTCCAATAATTCAGTCACACGGCTATATTTGCAAAGAACAGTATTAAATGATTTTCTCAGGAAAGTTGCATGTTGATTAATTTTAACAAACCTCATTTCTAAAACTATGCATCGATGAAAACACGCAGCTCGGGAGGCATCCTTAAAATGTCAAAAAACAATTTTTCCTAATTCTTACTTATAGGGGATGCATGCTCGTTGACTCTGATAATACCACTTTTCTCAGAACAAAACGGTTAAAAGATAAAGAATAATAATTTCTATTGCATCTCTGTGATTTAAAGGCAATTGATTTTTTAAAATTATCTGCTGCTTAGGATAGTGAAGAGACTTTACTAGAATGGCAGAAATCGTTATGTAAAATTTTAGGAAGTAAAAAGTAACTAATAATAAATTATATTGTAATTAAATAAATATAAATAAGTGAGTTATTCATCAAAGATTTCAAATCCTCTTTGATATTTTTATGTAGGAGGATTAAAGAGAAAAATTTGTATTTCAGCTAGGTATCTTGCCTGTTCGCCGGGGGAGGTATCGACCAAAAGATAAATGAACAAATAAATAATTAATTAACTAATTGCTAAACAAGTTAACAAATTGTTAAAAGAGAAGTAATAAAAAATATTTTTTTTTTTTTTTTCATTTGGCTGTCTCCTCCGCATTGGCCATTGTAAACTGACCCTAATTCTAAGAATAAGAAAAGTTGTGACGGAAAACCAGAAGATGCTACCTTTTCTAAAGGTTGAATCTCGTTTTTTCATTTATTACTTATCAAAAAACAGAATTATTGACTTTCTTAGTTATTCCGGGAAGTTAGGTCACTTTACCTAAATTCCACAAATATTTTCAATTTCCTGAACTGTTTTTGTGTGTGCAATAGACTCAAAAAGAAAGAAATTAAACTCTCTTATTCCTCCTCCCTGCTGTACTTTAGTGACCTTGAATAAATCGTATCCATAGCGTTCGTACCGAAACGCAACAGTCAACAGTAGGTTCTTGAGGTCCTCCTGTACTTTCCCAAAAAATCCTGCTTGGGCAACACCCTTAAATTTTGAGTAAACGTCTGCCATTTTGGATTTTCCCCCAAATGCCTTAACTCAGCAATGTATAATCAGAGAGAGGTGCTGTTGGTGTCAAACATTTCTGTTTTGAAAGAAAAACTCATTACTGCAATAAAAAGTCTAAATTAGAGAGTTGATATCATTTTATTTACATAAACAGGGTTTGAAAACATACAAAAATAGCATTTTTTGACTGCAATGTTTTTGGACTGGACCAATGTATTCTGTGCATATTCTGGAGGTAGAGGTGGGTTGATTTAGCATAATGAATATGCCCCGCTGCATGAAGGAGAAATAACATACGTTGGACGGAGTAGGAGATGAAGATTCCAGTCACTTGTTCTTTTCGTTCTCACGAACTCATGCATTGTAGAAACTTGTAATACTTTAGCCCTAATTTAGCTGTACGGCTTCTTTCTTCTAGTGTCTTCATCGCGCTGAATACAGCACTCGGTAAAGTTTTGACTTTTCATAGAAGAGATTCTTCGTAAGAAGACATGTTTATCACCTAGTTGTGAATTCTCCTGAGATTTTCGTCATCAAAACCGATTAAAAATCCATCTTCCTCACAATACTCCAAAATCAAACGAGCGATTGTTGCCCGAGAAAGAGAATGCGCTCGTAATGCTCTTCCATAAGCATGTTCATTAGCCATGTGGAGAACAGCGTTCTTAGCAAATGCCTCATACCACATATCTTCGAGGGCACTGCCGCCCATGATTTTGCCCACCGCACCCATGTAACTCATAAAGAGATGAAATACACATAATCTCACTGTCACATTGGACAGCTCATCAGTTTCGTTTGCCTGAGAGACTATATCCATCTATGGCTTTAATATAAAGCGGCTGATAAAATATAACAATACACCGTTTTGCCGATTCCTGCATTATTCAGCAAGGAAACGAAGACAGGTGTTAATTGAAGTTGGGTAAGAAGGTTGCAGATTGACTAAGGGCTAGGGTATCATTTCTGACTTTTTGTAACATCTCTTTTTGTGGCAGTCTCCATGAAACCACTCTATCCTGCATGAGGTTCTTCAGCTGACTTAGTACCCGCCGTCCAAATCCAGTGGTACGCCATTCCGATTTCGGCATCCATCGGCCGCAGTTTCAGGTAGAGTACGTTTTCCATTACCAGGTGATTAAATCCATGTTTTTTGGGCCACTCGTGAGCAATGATTGGAATGAATCCAAACTTTCCAATAACATTTGCCGTTGGTATAATCTTCGGTCGTGGAATACAAGAATTCGTCTGAACAGCTGAAGAAGGCGTCAAAGACAGCACTCCTCTCATCACATAAAAGTTCCATGTCCATCCTCTGTTCGAGTGTTCTGATCTGCATTGTCGAAAACAAACTGAACAAATCCATTGTCTTGAACTTCACTTGATGTGATCAGTGCCACGGAAGTTTCATACTTACATATCTCGCTGTAGGTAAATAACTATGCAGAAACACTCCAATTCCAACCTGCATAGCTGACACAAATGACCGTGGACGCACTGAAGAAATAATAGAGCTAGCACCATCTGTTTGCAAGGTGAACCTTTTATTAGTTTCACGAAACCAGAAAGCAGATGAGAGAGCATCTCATCTATTTAACTTTCTCCATCTTTCGATATTTTTTCGCAGGTATGATATGATCGAGCAATCGTAAACTTGGGATCTTGTCTTTTCTTGGAGGATGCTAATAGCTGCGTCTATAATTCCCTGTTTTTCATCAACGTCGTCTTTTTACTTTCTCGTATACGAAGTATGCAAAGAGAAAGTATTGTAATCGTCAAAAAATTCGAACTCGAGATTTTGACGAATCTCCACGTTTTAGACCTCCCTGAATCCGAAAAACACAATTTTGGAATTATGTCTGTCTGTCTGTGTGCGTGTCTGTCTGTGAACACGATAACTCGAAAACTATTAGAGCTACGGGGATGAAATTTGGTATGTGGTCTTTAAACATAAGTTTTAGATTTCAATCAAATTTTGGGCAAAATCCGTCGACGGGAAGTCTGTCTGTCTGTATGTTCGAAGTCATGCGAACACTATAACTCAAAAACTTGAATAGCTAGATGGATAAAATTTGGCACACTGTTTTATCGTCATGAATGTAGGTCCGTATAAAATTTTGGGCCAAATCCGTCAACGGGCTGACTGTCTGTCGGTCTGTATAATAGCATACTTGTTCAACTCCATGCGCATGCGTAAATGCCTGTGCAAAGAAGGGATACTCCGAAAACTTGGCAGTTTGTCAAAAACCAATTCTGGCGGCGAGATTTTGTAAGGAAGCAAATATTTAGGGCGTCTCGTTTTACTTGCGTATTGGAAGCAATCTCTGCGCATGCGCAAGCTATTCAGCGAGCAAGCTATTCTCCTGTTTTCTTCTCCGCTCGCGGAACTTGCATTGCTAGAGTTTGATAAAAAAATAAATATTGCGAAGTTTTAATACATACGTATCTTTTTGAGTATGATTCTTCACCTCCATATTTTACTATCACTATAATCAACAATGAAAAACCTTCTGATAGTCATTGCATTCTGGGTTATAGTTGGTTCGAACTTTTTATCAATGCAGGGGGAAGGGAAATGACAAATGTTTGAAAAGTATACGAGAAAGTTTAGGGGAGGCCACTCCCGCTGGTTTTGGTCGGCATAGCAATTGTCCGTTAAAATTTGCGAGACAACTGGCCTAAAAGAAACAACAGTCCCGAAGCATTTCATGCCGGCTGAAATAAGAAAGGTATTGCCATAGTTCTCTGATAAAAGCTCTCGCAGACCCTTTTCACTATATAACTTATCACTCCTGGTACTGAAATGTAAAAGCATCTCCACAACGTCCGACAGCAGGTACTGGCAATCATCGTTATCAAGGAAAACATATAATTTATTCAAAGCATCTAACATATCTTCCGACCACATTTTTCATCTCTCGGCAACATAGACTACGTCTCATCGACAGGTCTTCCGACCTCATTTTCAGATGGCTTTCCTGGCATACTGGAACCAACGATTGAAAGCCTTCCATCACTGTTTTTATGATATTGAGCATCGGCCGCAATCAGGTCACATTCGCTGTCAAATATATTTAGAACTATTTTCCCCACATATCGCACCTCTTTGAGCACATAATTTGAATACTTGAAATTTTGGGAACAGTTTCCACTTGGCATGTTTTTGGGTAGCGATGTGGATACTTCTTGCAAGCTTTCCTATCAACTGTCTACCCGCAATAAAGACAGCATGTTTTAAAGTCGAAGAGATGTAGGTTACTTCTGAGGAGGGATTTAGTTGCATTTGTTTCTGCAGGTAGAAACACTGGAGCATAAATCTTATGTCTGATAAGATTTTTTCTTATCTTATCGCTCTCAATTTTCTCCACAATAACATATTTTCTATTTATGTTGATATTACTCAAAATCTCTAAACCTTTTGTTGCATTGACACTTTTAATATTCACCATCCCATCTTCGCCGCAGAAAATGCAAATTTCATCTCCATCTTCTATTCAGCTGTATCTAAAAACAGGCTAAGTTCACCCACTTGATACGATCATGATAAAGAAAGAAAAAACTATTAATGATAATAGTAAGGCTTATTTTTCGAAAATTTTTTGTCGAATGGATTTGATAAATTCTGCTTAAAAATATTTAAATTTCGCTATATAATTCAATACTAAATTCTACAACTCATTAGTGAGAAAGTGCTGTTTTTGTATGCTTTCAAATCTATTAATGTCAATAAACACCAACAGTACCTCTCTATGATTTTCCATTGCTGAGTTAAGGCATTTGGTTGATGATTCAGCACTTTTAATTGATTTTACCATTACAATTAGAAATATTCACTTTTGAATCCCCCTGTATATTCTAAACTATTGATGCTCCAAAAAATCCGTAAGACTTTTTTTTTTAGGAAATTTTATGTAATTTAATTTTGTGATTGAGTGTTTTTCGCTAGAGCCCATAGTTTTCGAGATATTTAAGAAAAACTGAAAGCTCCCTCTTTAACCCCCCTGTACCCCCACAGGAGGGGACTTTTAGTATGTCGTTTAGGACACTACCCCCAACAACTGTGCCAAATTTCAAAACTACACAATTTACTTTTTCTATTTTTCCTTCGTTGACTGGACTATTAGTTACATTCTTTGTCCTGCGCAGTTCTACACCTGTGGAATCAATTTACAGACCATCGCTTCTTGGGTACAATGGATGTATCATCAAAGGAATGTCGCTTCCGCCGTTTTCTATAGAGCACATTCCTGTGTGACTAGCAGGTTAATTTATCAGTAACGATGCACATAAGTCACACTATGACTTAATATCCCCCAACGTTCGTTCGGTTGTTTTCATTCACTCATTAATTTTTTTAAAGCAAAGAGGGAGAAACTTTTCAGTGAGGGGAGGATTATACTATAAACAAGGCTGCAATGTCGTAAATTCGCCGTAGGTTAGCGCTGTGATGTTTTTCTCATAGATTTTGAGCCCCCCCCCCCCCCCCGAGTCTCGAGGCGAACGCCTCTAACACCTGTGCGGAAATTCGCCACTGAGACAGATACACGTATTTTCTGTTCTATATTATAGACTAGCCGCCCCTGGCGACAAGCTTGTTCACGTGGAATAATGGCTTTCCTTATTGTCAAACAATTACTACGGGATGTGAATTTATTTAAAATTTCATTTTTGTAGTTTTACAAGACTGGAAAATATGAATTTAATGAAAATATTAATTTATGTTCAAATGAATTACATTTTTCTAAACACTTCTTAAGAAATAAAAAAAAAATAATATTCAGGATTTGTAATTCATTGACTGCGCACGGCCAAATTTAACAGCAACAGATTATTTGATAAGAAAAGTTGCAAAATATCTAGGTCAGTTTATATTATTTCTGTTTTCAATATTCCTTCATCTCAACTAATACAAAGCCTACAGCGATGAATAAGGTAACGTTGGATGAGATTATGTACTAACTGCTGACATGGAATACTCTGTTTATGTGCAATCAAACTGGATGCGCAGCTCATTTTATGAAGCTTACATAAGATGCGGAATGGATCTGAAAAAATTGGTTGCCAAGAAACAATTGGGGCCCACTCACATATTTTTATAACGAAAAGATAAAATTTTCAAAGTACGCGAGTTAAAACCAAAAGTGGCAAATTTTTGTAATAGTATATTGTTTGGTCTGATGATTCTGCAGCCTCTCAGTCAATCTTGAACTGATATTTCATAACAGTTTTGCCAATATGGTGCACATAGTGTATGAACTTCTTTCTTTGACGGCCATCCTTTCAGTACATAATCAGAATGCTTCTGGCAAGTCTCATCTTTCAATTGTACATCTCTTATTTCATCTAATCTGCGAGATGCTGCTTGAAGAGAACTTGTAATCATTTGAATGAACGCATCAATTTCGGCTTCCAGTTCTTCTCTTTTGTAGAGAACGTTCTGAGTGTTTCTTGACAATGCATCTGCAGCGAACAATTCCTTTCTTGGAATATGTACAATTATGTAGGAAAACTTCATCATTCGCAACTTGATCCTCTGTAATCGTGGAGACAAGTCATCTAAGTTTTTCTTGGAAAATTTTGGAATGAGAGCTTTGTGGTCAGTATCTATTTTAAAATGCATTCCTGTGAGATAATATCTAAAATTTTCGCATCCCCACAAGACGGCAATGGCTTCCATTTCAATTTGTGCATAACGACTTTCCGTTGCGGTCAAAATCCTAGATGCATAGGCTTCCTATTACCGATGTTCTTCCATCAGCTTTCTTTTGGCAAATTGTAGCTCCCAAGCCATACGATTAAGCATCTGTGGTAACTATAGTTTCTTTCCCTGGATTAAAGATTATTAGCACAGGATCTGATGACAGTATTTTCTTCTGTTTCTGAAAAGCTGCTTCTTGTTGCGCTTCCAACACAAAAGTTATTTTATTGCTTAGCATAGAAGTCAGAGGGAAAAGTATATCCGAATAGTTAGGAACGAATCTTGCTAAAAAGTTAGCCATGTCCAATAGTTGCTTTAATTCCTTTTTATTCGGTGGCGGCTGATAAATTTCTATCGCAGTAATTTTATCAGGATCCAGATTCCTTGTCCATCTATTATATGACCTAAAATAAATTTTATATATATCTGAGAAAAAATATATTTCTTTGCATTTAATGTCATACCAGAGTTCTTTAAGCTCTTACAGACTTAAGTGAGTCGTTGGTCATGTTCTTCTTTAGTAGATCCCCATATTAAAATATCATCCATGTGACAAATTGTTCCAGGTATACCTTCTAACATTTGAGACATCCTTCTTTGGAAATGCTCTGGAGCAGAGGAGATACCGAAAGACAATCTTTGGAATCTAAACCTACCAAATGGGATGATGAATGTGGTGAGATAGGATGACTTTTTATCTAGAGGAATGATTTGAAAAAATGATGACTCCAGCCAAGAGATTTAAACAGTATTCTGCCTTGGTAATGGGCGCAGCTACAGCATAACGTTTCTGTTGAGTTCTACCAGGTCTACACAAATCCTCACATTACCATCACTTTCTGCGAGATTGCTACTGGTTCACACCATTCTGTCGGTTTTAAGACAGGTGTGATAACCTATTCCTCTACCATCCTTTCTAATTCAGCTTTAGTTTACTTTAAAAGAGGAATCGGCACACGTCTGGGAAAAATGATAGAAAATGGAATAGCTCCTGGTTTCAATTTGATAGAATAACATCCCTTTATTACTGCAAGTCATTTGAAAAGTTCTGGGAATTTAGCTTTTGGGTCAACTGTAGAAATCTGCCAAATAGAATTCAAATTTGGACCCAAACCAACAGAAAACAGTGCAAGTTTG
Source organism: Araneus ventricosus (assembly GCA_013235015.1). NCBI lineage: Eukaryota > Metazoa > Arthropoda > Arachnida > Araneae > Araneidae > Araneus > Araneus ventricosus. The sequence continues at coordinate 3,277 of BGPR01029648.1, read as the reverse complement.
CCACGAAGACACGTTTGAAGATTTGAAATCACATAAATTTCTTCAGTGCAACTCTTTCCCTTGTATTCAATATTTGCTTTGAATTTCCAAAGTGTTTTCAATGGATTTCTATCCGGACCACATAGAATTTTACCAGGTGGTCCTAATTTGGCACACATTCTGAAAAACATTTGCAGGCAATACATTGTGATCAGCTCCAATATCTATTAAATTTAATGTTTTTATGGTTTATTTGAATTGTAACTGTCCAATCTATGTAAGTTTTGTTTTTACTCTCGAGCTGTACTATACCTAAATATGCCTCTTCAGAACATCCTGTCTGGGGTTTGGTAATAGAAACCTTCGAATAGTGTCCTATTTTGGAGCATTGTCTGCATCTGGCATCCTTAGCGGACTTGTCTTTGTAATGCCGCACCACATTTTCCAGGCACACATGATATTTATTGACGCACACACAACAACCACCGGTTACAAACATTAGATTCTGAACATACATACCGCGCTACAGTTACAGCTAAGTGCGCGGTTCACAGGTTTTGCTTATAGCACATACTTCACTTGTTAGTATATTTTTGTTATCCACTTTTTTCCCCATTTATTGCATTATTTGAAAATAATGCCTAGAAAATTTTAATTATTACCTTAAAATTTTAAACTTTATAAAGAATTCAAATACTGAATTAATGTTTGGAAACAGCCGCTTTATATAGATTTACATTTTACAGAAGTAGCATCGTATTTTTATTATATTAATTTGCTTGTTAGTATATTTTTATCATCCATTTTTTAAAAATTTATTGCATTGTTTTTAAATAATGATTACAAATTTTAAATTATTACTTTAAAAATTTCAAATTTATAAAAGAATTTAAATGCTGAAATAATACTTTACGTACCATCGGTATGTTACGACATTTTACATCTCTGTGTTCCTAGCGCCCTCTACATCGTTCTTCCCTCGCGTGAGAGTCAACGTTGCGGTGAGTCTCGGCTTCAGATCCGACTTCAATGATGTTCATTAATTGCGTTCACTTACCTAAAAGTGTTTTATAATTCTCTTGAAATCAGTGTGGATTTTTTTTGTCGGTAGATCATATTCCATGTCATAAGAATTTATATTCCGTAGTTTATTTCTAAATTCGTTGGCTCGATGAAATAAGTTCAAGTAGTTTAAACTTCCCACCGGACTGAATTTTCATTGAAATAAAAATCCTATTAAATATATAAGTAATTGATGGTTTATTAAAGTAAGTATAATAATACGCGATTATCAACACACTAATTGCATGAATAAATTAATGAGCAGTATTTGGAAGAGTGTTACCAGTATTTTAGTAAAAGAAAAAGTTATATAAAATTTGCTAGAGTTTGTTATATAAAGATAACGAAATTGAGCACTAAAAAAAAAGTGAAAACAATGTGTTTCGCTTAAGTATTAGGCTACGAACAGAAGGGTCGGATACGGCGAATTCGGCTGAGAGCTGAAAACGTGTCGGTGGTGTTCACACGGGCGTTTGGCGAATCCTCGCTGTATGGTGACGCTGCATATTCGGCTTTCGTGGCCGCATTCGGCATTAATCTTTCTGAGTGAGTGATATACGTGGCTCAGAAATTGTGATTTATTTGAATGAAGGGATTTATTTGAAGAGCTCCCATCGAAGGAAGAATTCATTGTATATAATGAATAAAAATTTCACAACTTATAATGTATGGAACTGTTTCAGAAAATTCTCAATTAAATTCAGGATAGCATACCTTAGTATACAATTTTTTGTTTTCCGGTGTTTCAAATGATGTTCTCACAAATTAAAGAATATCCTTTGGATATTCTGTTTATCCTGATAAATAGTAGGCATGTAATTGAATTTAAAATAATTTTATTTTGATAAAAATTCCATTTTGAGTTATTTTTAAACAATAAAAAAATTCATAATGATCATTGCATGTGTTATTTTGTAGGAGGAAAAAATCGCTTTAAAAGTAAGCAATTTCATATTTTACAAAGGCTAGGAATGAGAAAAATTATTTTTCAATATATTTTTATTTATTATTCTCAAGTCACATTTTTCAAGTAAATTAGAAAAATAATAAAATTTGAACATGAAGAACTGAAAAGGTTATAAGTTATACCTAAAAGTTATGTGCTAAACATTGTTCAACTGACCTAAAACATTAATAATTTTCAACCGGTTCGTTAAAAAATATATATTATCTGTTTTTTTTGCAAAGTATAAATATAAATATATTCTGACATTTGTTAAAATTAAGGAAAAAATTGCACAACTTTGAAATTCACATCATTGAAATGAGTAGGATGGAGTCGCCCAATTTGGGACCATCTGGACGTTGTTTACTGCACTGTGGTGAAGAAATAATTTTAACGAAAAACAAGTAATTGACTTTTTTGTAGCTTATTTATTTATTTTCAGAGCGGCTTAATTAACTTTTTATGAAATGGACTTTAAATTAGGAAAAAGCAAATTAAAGTTTAGCAACTTCCTTAATATCAAAAATTTGATTCGGACCTACATTCCTGATGATAAAACTGTGTACCAAATTTTATCCATCTAGCTATTCAAGTTTTTGAGTTATAGTGTTCACATAAATGCGGACAGACAGACTTCCTGTAGAGGGATTTTGTCCAAAATTTGATAAAAAAAAAGCCTACAAATTATGTGTGAAGATCACATACCAAATTTCATCCCCATAGCTCTAATAGTTTTCGAGTTATCGTGTTCACACAGACAGATACGCAGACAGACATAATTCCAAAACTGTGTTCTTCGAACTCAAGGAGGTTTAAAACGTGGAGATTCGTCAAAATCTCTAATTCGAATTTTTTGACGATTACAATATTAAATGTTGAAGGAAACTTGATGCATTTAATGAATCAGCGACCAGTTTAATTAATGTATCAGTGAAAATCTGAATATAAAGCGAATGCCGATGAAAAGACTATTTCCTTGAAAAAAAACCCGTCCCCTCATATTATCGTAGATACATATTTTAGCAAAAGCATTTATTCACAATACGCCTGTTAAAGATATTTATAAGAAAATAAAATATGAATATGCCTTTATAATAAAACTGTTTAATGAAGCTTTTATTATCAAATAAAATGTATTATAATTATCCTTCTAAATAAAATATTACACTAAAATTACAATTCAATAATGTTTTCGAAAGTTATCTAGAAAAGGTGAAAAAAATTAATTTGATATTACATTTTTATCCTGTACAAATACAGACACATTCGCTTTAATTATTTGTAAAAATT
>BGPR01029647.1:0-19149 GCA_013235015.1 Araneus ventricosus | reverse complement strand
TGTTTTTTAAAATCGTTTGGTTCACTTGATATTTTCTTTTTAATTAAGCGTCTCAAACGATAACAGGTTTTTGTTTATTATATTATATCAAAATATTTTTTACATTAAAAAAATATCAGACGGTAAAATACTTTTATCTCGAACATCAAGGTACCAATAATGTGTCACTACGTGGACGAAATTGCTGGCATCAGCTAGTCATTTATAGAAAGGAACTCTTTAAGAAGTTTTTTATAGTGCAAACTTGACTTTTCAGGTTTCAGTTAGTCTTTTCTACTCGTTCTACCTTTTAATTTTTGGATACGTTTGACGTTTTTCAGTAGCTCTGTTGTAAAACTGCATCATTTATTTTATGTTTTTTAGATTTCCTGGGTGCATTGTGCGGGACCTTGACGAATGATGTAATTCCGAAATGTGCCTAACAAAGAGAATGGCTACATGTTCACTACATCTTTCTGATGGATGGTGACAACGATAAGAAGAAGAGACCGTTCCAAGATCCACAGACCTAGGCTGCAACGTGCGACATACCTTGAATTGAATCCAGCTGCACGAAATAGAAAAGAATAATTTCTTCAGTTAGTGTTTAAAATTTGTGATTTGCACTATATTTTTTGTTTACTGATATATGTTTTTGAATATTTTTAAACGTATACACGAAAGGGGAAACGACATTTCAAGCAAATTTACAGACGTATCTTTTTATTCTTTTAAAGGAGAAATCTAATATGTACAGCATATGCAGTAAGAAAATTAGTTTGGTCAAGATGTTAAAATGTACAAAAGAGAAATTTTCTGCTTATGGATCAGGTAGTGAAGCATATTCTCTGCCGACAAATTTAAGAAAATTTTTTAATTTGTTGAAAGGAGGAACCTCATGTGTGAAATATATATAGAAGGGAAATTGGTTTTTAAGAGACTTTGAAATTTCATTTGCAAAACGAAAGTAAAGAGAAACGCCATGCGTGTGACTTATGAACTAGAGTGTTTTCAGAACGAATTGTTTGGAAAAAGCATTTTCCTTCTATTCAAAGAATGTCAAAACTATAGGCCTTTGTTTTTTGCAATAAAAGACTTTATCGGCATCAAAATTTAATTATCCATTTATATATTCGTACCAAAGCAAAATCGTGCCCATGCGACATTTCTAATGGAGCTTTTTCTCAGAAGAAAATTTTAAACTCTCATATACGGATGCAAATGAAAGAAAAAAATCTTTTGCATGTGACATGGGCAGTAAAGCAGTTTCTGTCAAGTCGAAGTTACTGATGCACTTACCGAGACATACAATGGAGAAACTGCATGCATGTGACCTGTGTAATAAAGCCTTTGCTAAAAAATCGAATTTACTGAGACATTTACGTACGCATACTAAAGAGAAACCATTTGCATGCGATGTGTGTACTAAATCATTTTCTGATAAGTCATATTTAAAGAAACATTTATGGATGCATACGAAAGAGAAACTGTATTCATGTGACCTGTGTAATAAAGCTTTTGCTACAATCTGTGATTTAAAGAGACACTTAAAGATGCATACTAAGAGACAGTTAAAGATGCATACTAAGAGGCACACTAAAAAGAAATCGTTTGCTTGCAGCATTTGCACTAAAGTTTTTCATTGGCAGGGGAATTTAAAGATTCATTTAGGGACGCACGCAACAGAAAAACCGTTTGCATGTGACGTATGTTGTAAAGCATTTTCTGTAAAATTGTATTTATGGATGCACTTACAGACGCATTTGAAAGAGAAACCGCATGTGTGTGACCTGTGTAATAAAGCGTTTTCTAGAAAGTGGGATTTACAGAAACACTTTCGGACGCATACTAAAGAAAAACCGTTTGCATGTGTCGTATGTACTAAAAGATTTTCGGAAAAATCGACTTTAAAGAAGCATTTACGGACGCATACTAATGAGAAACCATTTGCATGTGACATGTGTGCTAAAGCATTTTCTCAAAAAGCAGCCTTAAAAGTACATTTAATAACGCATACAGATGCAGGCATGAAAGACTTCCGCTTTTAAGCGGAAATCCGCTTTTTTCAATGTCTTTCAGGCTGTTTCTGAGATTGATGCAAAACCGTCGAGAAATCGTGACCGAAAAATGTGTGGGGGGTGGAAGCTATGTCTGAATCTGAAACGAACGCCATTTTTTCTCCATCACAAAGTAAACAGAGATGCATTCTCTGGGGTTTACGCGCCGTATCTATCACCTCAAGTGATTGGCACACAGCGTAATGGAGGAAGGCGGAACTTCTCCCGTATAGCCGAATGACGACAGCTCTACGAGTAGGCCACGCCTTGCTGTTGAAATCGCACGTCAGTGAGCTGCTATCGCCGATGTTGAATTCATGGGTTGAATGCTAACGGTTGTTGTGCAAAGAACTTCTACTGCTACTATCATTTGTCTTGTGTTTGGCGGATCGCACGTGAGATGTTGTATGTTTAGTGTTACGTTCGTCAATTGTGAAGATCAGCGTTTGTGAGTGTGACCGAGAACCAAAATGGAGATTAACTTAAACGATGAACATAAAGTTCGTTCGCTAGATGCGAACGAAAAAAATAAATTTAAATTCGAGTGGTTGAATAAATCGTTGAAAATTAAACTGCCGGCGAAAGGTAGTGATACGAACGTGGAAGAGATAGCAGTAAAAGTAGGAGATTCGATCAAGAAGATCGAAATAAGTGGAACTGTAAATTGTCAGCTTTGCTCTGATACCATTTATAACCAAGCATTCTAAGCTTGAGAGATTTCATATTTATGTCCTTAATTTAATGCTTTTTAAAGAAAGTAAGCAATTATTAAACAATCTTTTAAGTTGCTGAACTCAAACATTATTCAAAATAAGTTAGTATACATGCATGAAGATTGTATGTTGGAATTTTTAACAACAGGTCATAAACCTAAAATTATTAACATACATGAGATGAAGAAATCATTTCCTATATTTTAAATACAGAATACAACAGCTATTCTAGAATAGATGTTGAAGCAGCACCAAAAAAATTTCAGTATCTAAAGGAATTTATTCAGTGCACAATATTTCAAAATTCTCAAAACATAAAATTGTATAATATGTCAAGTTCTTTTGATTATTTTCAGAGTTTAACAAATAGAGAACAATTTTAACTGTAGTGTTAATGTACTTGTTGCTAATTTATTAAAATATTAATTTCTTTGAAAATTAAATATAATTAAATTGTATATCTTTGTGAGGCAAAATCATTTATATTTTAGATTGTAATCTAATGACTTGTTGCAAGCATAATAGGCCATGTTTACTAAGGTAATTTTAGAGGTATCCAAAATGATCTGTATACAAAAATCTATAAACCACATAACCTCTGGTTCCAAGTTATACGTTACAAAGAACTTCTACTGCATATGATTATATTAGGAGCTTTTGTCATTTTTTTCCCTTCCTTAAATAAGCTGCTTCATTTTTAAAAAGTATGCAATTTTGTTATGATACTATCTGTTGTTGTTCAACTTTGAGAAAATAGAAGGAACTTTGAACCTCTTGTATGGTATTTAAAAATCAAAATTCTGTTCAAATAGTGAAAAAATAGTAAGTAAAATTTTATATATACTACTTTTAATTGCTTTTTCTATATGTATTTTAAGTAGTAACATCTTGTGCGTTTGTATATATATCGATTTTGTGGTGAATTTTGTATTCGCGTAGATTTCAGCTTTTTTGAACAGCTTGCACTTTCATGCCTGCAGATGATACATGTGACATATGTAATAAAGCTTTTTATAGAAAGGGGAATTTACAGAAACATTTACAGACGCATACTAACGAGAGACCATTTGCATGTGACGTGTGTTCTAAAGCATTTACTAAGAAGTCTCATTTAAATAGACATTTACGGACGCATACGGAGGAGAAACCTTTTGTTTATGACAACTGAAGTAAAGCATTTTCTCTGCAGCAATATTTAAATGCATATTTACCGACGCATATGAAACAGCAACCGAATGCATCCCAGATTTGTTGTAAATTGAAAGAGAAACCGCTTGCCTGTGACTTTTGTTGTAAGAAAAAAAAATTATCTATATTATTAGTTGTAATAAAAAAATTATTATTATTAAATTTTAAAAGACGCACATCTGACTCATACCATAGAGAATAACTAAGAAATGCACTTCTTATGCTTACTAAACATTTCCTCATCAGGAGCATTTCAACAAACTTTTACTGACACATCCCAAAGAGGAACAGTGTCTTTGATATACTTAGTTTAATGTTTTTTTATGTAAATCATTTGTGTACAAAATATAATATTTATAATGAAATAATTTATAATTAAGTTTCCATTTCTCATTTTTAGAAGAAATTTACTTGAGAGATGACAGCTTGTATCATCCTATTCCATCATTCTTATCATCTGTCAGTGAGATCGGCTACAGTATACCACATCTATTTGTTGGAAAATGACAATAAGAAGATGAGACTATACCAACATCCATAGATCAAGGTCGGCATTCGTCATATCTTGGAAGGGATCCAGCACACAAAAATAGAAAAGAATAACTTCTCCATTTGATGTGTCTTAGAATTTTTTTTTATTTCCGCTGTAATTTTATTCTCTATTAATATCCATTTGTGAAATATGTTTATACGCAAGGCACAAATGAGGAATTTTATGCTTGTGAATCAAGTAGTAAAGCAACATTCTCTGCAGACAAAATTAAATTTTTTTTTGATTCGTACAAAAGAGGAACCTCCTGTGCAAATATATGCATCAAGAAAATTAGTTTGTGTGAAAGTTTAAAATTTTATTTAAAATCTGAAACTGAAGAAAAACTCCATGCTTGTGACTTATGAACTAGAGGGGTTTTTAGAACGAATTGTTATAAAAAGACATTTTTGTGTTGTTGAAACAGTGTCAGAACTATAAGACTTTGTTTTTTGTAATAAAAAACTTTCGGTATCAAAATTTAATTACCCATTTACACATTCGTACCAAAGAGAAATCGTGTCCATGCAACATTTCTAATAAAGTTTTTTCTCGGCAGAAAATTTTAAACACACACATACGAAAGGAAAAAATCTTTTACATTTGACGTGGACAGTAAAGCAGTTTTTGTAAGTTGAAGTTAATGATACACTTACCGAGGCATGCAATGGAGAAACCGCATGCCTGTCACTTGTGTAATAAAGCCTTTGCTAAAAATTCGGTTTTACAGAGACATTTACGTACGCATACTAAAGAGAAACCATTTGCATGTGACGTGTGTGCTAAAGCATTTTCTGATAAGTCATATTTAAAGAAGCATTTATTGACGCATACGAAAGAAGAACCGTTTACGTGTGACGTGTGTACTAAAGCATTTCTTATAAAGTCGCATTTAAATAGACACATACGGACGCATACGAAAGAGAAACCGTATGCATGTGATCTGTGTAATAAAGCTTTTTGTGCAATGTCGGATTTAAAGAGACACTTAAAGACGCATGCTAAGAGTCACTTAAAGATGCATACTAAAGAGAAATCCTTTGCATGCGACATTTGCACTAAAGTTTTTCCTCGGTTGAAGAATTTAAAGAGACATTTAGGGACGCACGCAACAGAAAAACCGTTTGCATGCGAGTTATGTTGTAAAACATTTCCTGTGAAGTCGTATTTATGGATACACTTACGGACGCATACGAAAGAGAAACAGCATGTATGTAACCTGTGTAATAAAGCCTTTTCTAGAAACTGGTGTTTACAGATACATTTACGGTCGCATACTAAAGAGAAACCATTTGCATGTGACTTATGTAATAAAAGATTTTCAGACCATTCAAGTTTAAAAACGCATTTACGGACGCATACTAATGAGAAACCGTTTGCATGTGACATGTGTTCTAAAGCATTTTCTGCGCTGCTAAGTTTAAAAAGACATTTAAGGAAGCACGCGAAAGAGAAACCTTTTGTGTGTGACATATGTAATAAAAGTTTTTCGCAGCAATTGGAATTGGAGACACATATGGAGGAGAAACCATTTATATACGACCATTGCCGTAAATCATTTCCTCTGCAGCAACATTTTCAAGACACATTTACTGACGCATATGAAAGAGAAGCCGAATGATTCCCAGATTTGCAGTAATGTGAAAGTGAAACTTCATGCCTGTGACTTTTGTTGAAAAAAAAATTCTTATTCTGCTACTTTAAAAGACAACTCTCTGACTCGTACGATAAAGAATAAATCAGCTATACACCTATCTCTCATGCTTTATTAAACATTTGCTCGTCAAGAGCATATCGAGAGACTTTTACTGACACATCCCCAAAGAGAAACAGAGTCTGTGCTATATTTTGTTTAATGTTTTTTAAGTAAATCATTTGTATACAAAACATAATATTTAAAATGAAATAATTTATAAGTAAGTTTACATTTCTCATTTTTAGAAGCAAACTATTTGAGATATATGACAGCTTCCATCATTCTATCACATAGCAATCTACATTGTTCTGTTACCATTGATTCATTTAATACAATATGTTGGCACATGTATATTACTGAACAGTTACATTTCTTTTTTTAAAGATTTGAAGCATTTTCATGCCAGAGCTCGCTAAAGAGGCATTCAGGAAATGCACTAGACAGCAACCGTGAACCTGTGATATGTGCGTATTTTAAAGCAGTTCGTGCACAAATTTTTTTTATGAGTTAATGGCTAATATGAGGAGTCATTTTGTAAGATGTGACAGCTACACAAAGTGCTGGCTGAAAAATCGTTTAATTTTTATTAAAGAATAGTTGGAATGAATTCGTGTTCTAAATGTGATTAAATTATTTGTTTTAATTATTTTCTTTTGTGCAGCGTCCAAATGGATATTTATGAGCCAATTATTTAATATCTTGGGAAATTGCCATTGGAAGTGTTTTTTATGTATTGCGTTAAATTATGTTTAATGAACCAACAAGCATTTGTATTTTACTGTAGAATGTTTGTTTGAAGCAAGCGTGCTTCCTTTCGACTATTGAATGTCAGTCTATTACATATTGAAGAAAGTCTGTAACGTTTTATGCCTTCTAATTTGCATTTTAATGTAAAAATAACGACAGATATATGATGAAATAAAAAATTCTGCTAAAGAAATATGTTTCTGTTTTAGTATGCCGATGTAAAGGTGTGTTTTAATTGCGCATTCTTTATATATAAAAGGCAAATACCATGACTCACTCATCACGAAAGCTCCCAAAACACTGGGACTAGAAATTTCAAATTTAGCAGGCTGTTGCTTTTGAAATTTTTAAATTATTTAAAAATTACTTTAAATTTTAGCGTTTTTCCGGAATAACTTCGAATCTTATTATCGCAAGAAATAGAATTTGCATCATCTTAAAGATAAAAAAAAATTAGCTTTTCAATGACACCGATCTTATTTCCATGCGACATTTTGTTCAATTTTAATGTTTCAAAATGTTTTAAAACATGAATTGTAACAATGTTTTTATTGTTGTAAATAAAATTCAAACCATCTCATTATTTAAGCGAATCTCGCTCGCTTCTGCAATTGTTACAGTCGTGATACTATAAATTGTTTTCTTGGGAAATTAACTCCAAAGCAGAATTTTCACTTTAATATTCATCGAATTGCTGAAATATTTTATCGTACCTGCTTCAAAGTAATATTTTCTTTCAAACATGGCAACAGATATTTGATTTCAGGGTTTTTTTTGTTTGTTTTCCTATTCAAGAATTTAATCTCTTGCTTTTCTGTCATTTTAAAATTATGAGGCATGAAAACGCTGTTAAATTTTTGTATATTGTATGATAGGCAAGTTTTTATTCAAATTTTGGTTAGGCTAAAATTGACAGTTTTGCCGCCAAACTTGAATTTTCTCAAATGATAACTCATTAAATTGTGTACTAGATTTATCGCAGTTCATAACTAATGGTAGGGAGCCAGCTTAATGGTAAAGGAAAGAATCACGATACTGGCAAGCCTTTTAAATCATCCCATTCCAATAATTCAGTCACACGGCTATATTTGCAAAGAACAGTATTAAATGATTTTCTCAGGAAAGTTGCATGTTGATTAATTTTAACAAACCTCATTTCTAAAACTATGCATCGATGAAAACACGCAGCTCGGGAGGCATCCTTAAAATGTCAAAAAACAATTTTTCCTAATTCTTACTTATAGGGGATGCATGCTCGTTGACTCTGATAATACCACTTTTCTCAGAACAAAACGGTTAAAAGATAAAGAATAATAATTTCTATTGCATCTCTGTGATTTAAAGGCAATTGATTTTTTAAAATTATCTGCTGCTTAGGATAGTGAAGAGACTTTACTAGAATGGCAGAAATCGTTATGTAAAATTTTAGGAAGTAAAAAGTAACTAATAATAAATTATATTGTAATTAAATAAATATAAATAAGTGAGTTATTCATCAAAGATTTCAAATCCTCTTTGATATTTTTATGTAGGAGGATTAAAGAGAAAAATTTGTATTTCAGCTAGGTATCTTGCCTGTTCGCCGGGGGAGGTATCGACCAAAAGATAAATGAACAAATAAATAATTAATTAACTAATTGCTAAACAAGTTAACAAATTGTTAAAAGAGAAGTAATAAAAAATATTTTTTTTTTTTTTTTCATTTGGCTGTCTCCTCCGCATTGGCCATTGTAAACTGACCCTAATTCTAAGAATAAGAAAAGTTGTGACGGAAAACCAGAAGATGCTACCTTTTCTAAAGGTTGAATCTCGTTTTTTCATTTATTACTTATCAAAAAACAGAATTATTGACTTTCTTAGTTATTCCGGGAAGTTAGGTCACTTTACCTAAATTCCACAAATATTTTCAATTTCCTGAACTGTTTTTGTGTGTGCAATAGACTCAAAAAGAAAGAAATTAAACTCTCTTATTCCTCCTCCCTGCTGTACTTTAGTGACCTTGAATAAATCGTATCCATAGCGTTCGTACCGAAACGCAACAGTCAACAGTAGGTTCTTGAGGTCCTCCTGTACTTTCCCAAAAAATCCTGCTTGGGCAACACCCTTAAATTTTGAGTAAACGTCTGCCATTTTGGATTTTCCCCCAAATGCCTTAACTCAGCAATGTATAATCAGAGAGAGGTGCTGTTGGTGTCAAACATTTCTGTTTTGAAAGAAAAACTCATTACTGCAATAAAAAGTCTAAATTAGAGAGTTGATATCATTTTATTTACATAAACAGGGTTTGAAAACATACAAAAATAGCATTTTTTGACTGCAATGTTTTTGGACTGGACCAATGTATTCTGTGCATATTCTGGAGGTAGAGGTGGGTTGATTTAGCATAATGAATATGCCCCGCTGCATGAAGGAGAAATAACATACGTTGGACGGAGTAGGAGATGAAGATTCCAGTCACTTGTTCTTTTCGTTCTCACGAACTCATGCATTGTAGAAACTTGTAATACTTTAGCCCTAATTTAGCTGTACGGCTTCTTTCTTCTAGTGTCTTCATCGCGCTGAATACAGCACTCGGTAAAGTTTTGACTTTTCATAGAAGAGATTCTTCGTAAGAAGACATGTTTATCACCTAGTTGTGAATTCTCCTGAGATTTTCGTCATCAAAACCGATTAAAAATCCATCTTCCTCACAATACTCCAAAATCAAACGAGCGATTGTTGCCCGAGAAAGAGAATGCGCTCGTAATGCTCTTCCATAAGCATGTTCATTAGCCATGTGGAGAACAGCGTTCTTAGCAAATGCCTCATACCACATATCTTCGAGGGCACTGCCGCCCATGATTTTGCCCACCGCACCCATGTAACTCATAAAGAGATGAAATACACATAATCTCACTGTCACATTGGACAGCTCATCAGTTTCGTTTGCCTGAGAGACTATATCCATCTATGGCTTTAATATAAAGCGGCTGATAAAATATAACAATACACCGTTTTGCCGATTCCTGCATTATTCAGCAAGGAAACGAAGACAGGTGTTAATTGAAGTTGGGTAAGAAGGTTGCAGATTGACTAAGGGCTAGGGTATCATTTCTGACTTTTTGTAACATCTCTTTTTGTGGCAGTCTCCATGAAACCACTCTATCCTGCATGAGGTTCTTCAGCTGACTTAGTACCCGCCGTCCAAATCCAGTGGTACGCCATTCCGATTTCGGCATCCATCGGCCGCAGTTTCAGGTAGAGTACGTTTTCCATTACCAGGTGATTAAATCCATGTTTTTTGGGCCACTCGTGAGCAATGATTGGAATGAATCCAAACTTTCCAATAACATTTGCCGTTGGTATAATCTTCGGTCGTGGAATACAAGAATTCGTCTGAACAGCTGAAGAAGGCGTCAAAGACAGCACTCCTCTCATCACATAAAAGTTCCATGTCCATCCTCTGTTCGAGTGTTCTGATCTGCATTGTCGAAAACAAACTGAACAAATCCATTGTCTTGAACTTCACTTGATGTGATCAGTGCCACGGAAGTTTCATACTTACATATCTCGCTGTAGGTAAATAACTATGCAGAAACACTCCAATTCCAACCTGCATAGCTGACACAAATGACCGTGGACGCACTGAAGAAATAATAGAGCTAGCACCATCTGTTTGCAAGGTGAACCTTTTATTAGTTTCACGAAACCAGAAAGCAGATGAGAGAGCATCTCATCTATTTAACTTTCTCCATCTTTCGATATTTTTTCGCAGGTATGATATGATCGAGCAATCGTAAACTTGGGATCTTGTCTTTTCTTGGAGGATGCTAATAGCTGCGTCTATAATTCCCTGTTTTTCATCAACGTCGTCTTTTTACTTTCTCGTATACGAAGTATGCAAAGAGAAAGTATTGTAATCGTCAAAAAATTCGAACTCGAGATTTTGACGAATCTCCACGTTTTAGACCTCCCTGAATCCGAAAAACACAATTTTGGAATTATGTCTGTCTGTCTGTGTGCGTGTCTGTCTGTGAACACGATAACTCGAAAACTATTAGAGCTACGGGGATGAAATTTGGTATGTGGTCTTTAAACATAAGTTTTAGATTTCAATCAAATTTTGGGCAAAATCCGTCGACGGGAAGTCTGTCTGTCTGTATGTTCGAAGTCATGCGAACACTATAACTCAAAAACTTGAATAGCTAGATGGATAAAATTTGGCACACTGTTTTATCGTCATGAATGTAGGTCCGTATAAAATTTTGGGCCAAATCCGTCAACGGGCTGACTGTCTGTCGGTCTGTATAATAGCATACTTGTTCAACTCCATGCGCATGCGTAAATGCCTGTGCAAAGAAGGGATACTCCGAAAACTTGGCAGTTTGTCAAAAACCAATTCTGGCGGCGAGATTTTGTAAGGAAGCAAATATTTAGGGCGTCTCGTTTTACTTGCGTATTGGAAGCAATCTCTGCGCATGCGCAAGCTATTCAGCGAGCAAGCTATTCTCCTGTTTTCTTCTCCGCTCGCGGAACTTGCATTGCTAGAGTTTGATAAAAAAATAAATATTGCGAAGTTTTAATACATACGTATCTTTTTGAGTATGATTCTTCACCTCCATATTTTACTATCACTATAATCAACAATGAAAAACCTTCTGATAGTCATTGCATTCTGGGTTATAGTTGGTTCGAACTTTTTATCAATGCAGGGGGAAGGGAAATGACAAATGTTTGAAAAGTATACGAGAAAGTTTAGGGGAGGCCACTCCCGCTGGTTTTGGTCGGCATAGCAATTGTCCGTTAAAATTTGCGAGACAACTGGCCTAAAAGAAACAACAGTCCCGAAGCATTTCATGCCGGCTGAAATAAGAAAGGTATTGCCATAGTTCTCTGATAAAAGCTCTCGCAGACCCTTTTCACTATATAACTTATCACTCCTGGTACTGAAATGTAAAAGCATCTCCACAACGTCCGACAGCAGGTACTGGCAATCATCGTTATCAAGGAAAATATATAATTTATTCAAAGCATCTAACATATCTTCCGACCACATTTTTCATCTCTCGGCAACATAGACTACGTCTCATCGACAGGTCTTCCGACCTCATTTTCAGATGGCTTTCCTGGCATACTGGAACCAACGATTGAAAGCCTTCCATCACTGTTTTTATGATATTGAGCATCGGCCGCAATCAGGTCACATTCGCTGTCAAATATATTTAGAACTATTTTCCCCACATATCGCACCTCTTTGAGCACATAATTTGAATACTTGAAATTTTGGGAACAGTTTCCACTTGGCATGTTTTTGGGTAGCGATGTGGATACTTCTTGCAAGCTTTCCTATCAACTGTCTACCCGCAATAAAGACAGCATGTTTTAAAGTCGAAGAGATGTAGGTTACTTCTGAGGAGGGATTTAGTTGCATTTGTTTCTGCAGGTAGAAACACTGGAGCATAAATCTTATGTCTGATAAGATTTTTTCTTATCTTATCGCTCTCAATTTTCTCCACAATAACATATTTTCTATTTATGTTGATATTACTCAAAATCTCTAAACCTTTTGTTGCATTGACACTTTTAATATTCACCATCCCATCTTCGCCGCAGAAAATGCAAATTTCATCTCCATCTTCTATTCAGCTGTATCTAAAAACAGGCTAAGTTCACCCACTTGATACGATCATGATAAAGAAAGAAAAAACTATTAATGATAATAGTAAGGCTTATTTTTCGAAAATTTTTTGTCGAATGGATTTGATAAATTCTGCTTAAAAATATTTAAATTTCGCTATATAATTCAATACTAAATTCTACAACTCATTAGTGAGAAAGTGCTGTTTTTGTATGCTTTCAAATCTATTAATGTCAATAAACACCAACAGTACCTCTCTATGATTTTCCATTGCTGAGTTAAGGCATTTGGTTGATGATTCAGCACTTTTAATTGATTTTACCATTACAATTAGAAATATTCACTTTTGAATCCCCCTGTATATTCTAAACTATTGATGCTCCAAAAAATCCGTAAGACTTTTTTTTTTAGGAAATTTTATGTAATTTAATTTTGTGATTGAGTGTTTTTCGCTAGAGCCCATAGTTTTCGAGATATTTAAGAAAAACTGAAAGCTCCCTCTTTAACCCCCCTGTACCCCCACAGGAGGGGACTTTTAGTATGTCGTTTAGGACACTACCCCCAACAACTGTGCCAAATTTCAAAACTACACAATTTACTTTTTCTATTTTTCCTTCGTTGACTGGACTATTAGTTACATTCTTTGTCCTGCGCAGTTCTACACCTGTGGAATCAATTTACAGACCATCGCTTCTTGGGTACAATGGATGTATCATCAAAGGAATGTCGCTTCCGCCGTTTTCTATAGAGCACATTCCTGTGTGACTAGCAGGTTAATTTATCAGTAACGATGCACATAAGTCACACTATGACTTAATATCCCCCAACGTTCGTTCGGTTGTTTTCATTCACTCATTAATTTTTTTAAAGCAAAGAGGGAGAAACTTTTCAGTGAGGGGAGGATTATACTATAAACAAGGCTGCAATGTCGTAAATTCGCCGTAGGCTTAGCGCTGTGATGTTTTTCTCATAGATTTTGAGCCACCCCCCCCCCCCCGAGTCTCGAGGCGGCCGCCTCTAACACCTGTGCGGAAATTCGCCACTGAGACAGACACTTGTATTTTCTGTTCTATATTATAGACTAGCCGCCCCTGGCGACCAGCTTGTTCACGTGGAATAATGGCTTTCCTTATTGTCAAACAATTACTACGGGATGTGAATTTATTTAAAATTTCATTTTTGTAGTTTTACAAGACTGGAAAATATGAATTTAATGAAAATATTAATTTATGTTCAAATGAATTACATTTTTCTAAACACTTCTTAAGAAATAAAAAAAAAATAATATTCAGGATTTGTAATTCATTGACTGCGCACGGCCAAATTTAACAGCAACAGATTATTTGATAAGAAAAGTTGCAAAATATCTAGGTCAGTTTATATTATTTCTGTTTTCAATATTCCTTCATCTCAACTAATACAAAGCCTACAGCGATGAATAAGGTAACGTTGGATGAGATTATGTACTAACTGCTGACATGGAATACTCTGTTTATGTGCAATCAAACTGGATGCGCAGCTCATTTTATGAAGCTTACATAAGATGCGGAATGGATCTGAAAAAATTGGTTGCCAAGAAACAATTGGGGCCCACTCACATATTTTTATAACGAAAAGATAAAATTTTCAAAGTACGCGAGTTAAAACCAAAAGTGGCAAATTTTTGTAATAGTATATTGTTTGGTCTGATGATTCTGCAGCCTCTCAGTCAATCTTGAACTGATATTTCATAACAGTTTTGCCAATATGGTGCACATAGTGTATGAACTTCTTTCTTTGACGGCCATCCTTTCAGTACATAATCAGAATGCTTCTGGCAAGTCTCATCTTTCAATTGTACATCTCTTATTTCATCTAATCTGCGAGATGCTGCTTGAAGAGAACTTGTAATCATTTGAATGAACGCATCAATTTCGGCTTCCAGTTCTTCTCTTTTGTAGAGAACGTTCTGAGTGTTTCTTGACAATGCATCTGCAGCG
This sequence comes from Araneus ventricosus, assembly GCA_013235015.1. NCBI lineage: Eukaryota > Metazoa > Arthropoda > Arachnida > Araneae > Araneidae > Araneus > Araneus ventricosus. The sequence continues at coordinate 4,644 of BGPR01029647.1, read as the reverse complement.
AACAATTCCTTTCTTGGAATATGTACAATTATGTAGGAAAACTTCATCATTCGCAACTTGATCCTCTGTAATCGTGGAGACAAGTCATCTAAGTTTTTCTTGGAAAATTTTGGAATGAGAGCTTTGTGGTCAGTCTCTATTTTAAAATGCATTACTGTGAGATAATCTCTAAAATTTTCGCATCCCCACAAGACGACAATGGCTTCCATTTCAATTTGTGCATAACGACTTTCCGTTGCGGTCAAAATCCTAGATGCATAGGCTTCCTATTACCGATGTTCTTCCATCAGCTTTCTTTTGGCAAATTGTAGCTCCCAAGCCATACGATTAAGCATCTGTGGTAACTATAGTTTCTTTCCCTGGATTAAAGATTATTAGCACAGGATCTGATGACAGTATTTTCTTCTGTTTCTGAAAAGCTGCTTCTTGTTGCGCTTCCAACACAAAAGTTATTTTATTGCTTAGCATAGAAGTCAGAGGGAAAAGTATATCCGAATAGTTAGGAACGAATCTTGCTAAAAAGTTAGCCATGTCCAATAGTTGCTTTAATTCCTTTTTATTCGGTGGCGGCTGATAAATTTCTATCGCAGTAATTTTATCAGGATCCAGATTCCTTGTCCATCTATTATATGACCTAAAATAAATTTTATATATATCTGAGAAAAAATATATTTCTTTGCATTTAATGTCATACCAGAGTTCTTTAATCTCTTACAGACTTAAGTGAGTCGTTGGTCATGTTCTTCTTTAGTAGATCCCCATATTAAAATATCATCCATGTGACAAATTGTTCCAGGTATACCTTCTAACATTTGAGACATCCTTCTTTGGAAATGCTCTGGAGCAGAGGAGATACCGAAAGACAATCTTTGGAATCTAAACCTACCAAATGGGATGATGAATGTGGTGAGATAGGATGACTTTTTATCTAGAGGAATGATTTGAAAAAATGATGACTCCAGCCAAGAGATTTAAACAGTATTCTGCCTTGGTAATGGGCGCAGCTACAGCATAACGTTTCTGTTGAGTTCTACCAGGTCTACACAAATCCTCACATTACCATCACTTTCTGCGAGATTGCTACTGGTTCACACCATTCTGTCGGTTTTAAGACAGGTGTGATAACCTATTCCTCTACCATCCTTTCTAATTCAGCTTTAGTTTACTTTAAAAGAGGAATCGGCACACGTCTGGGAAAAATGATAGAAAATGGAATAGCTCCTGGTTTCAATTTGATAGAATAACATCCCTTTATTACTGCAAGTCATTTGAAAAGTTCTGGGAATTTAGCTTTTGGGTCAACTGTAGAAATCTGCCAAATAGAATTCAAATTTGGACCCAAACCAACAGAAAACAGTGCAAGTTTGCCACGAAGACACGTTTGAAGATTTGAAATCACATAAATTTCTTCAGTGCAACTCTTTCCCTTGTATTCAATATTTGCTTTGAATTTCCAAAGTGTTTTCAATGGATTTCTATCCGGACCACATAGAATTTTACCAGGTGGTCCTAATTTGGCACACATTCTGAAAAACATTTGCAGGCAATACATTGTGATCAGCTCCAATATCTATTAAATTTAATGTTTTTATGGTTTATTTGAATTGTAACTGTCCAATCTATGTAAGTTTTGTTTTTACTCTCGAGCTGTACTATACCTAAATATGCCTCTTCAGAACATCCTGTCTGGGGTTTGGTAATAGAAACCTTCGAATAGTGTCCTATTTTGGAGCATTGTCTGCATCTGGCATCCTTAGCGGACTTGTCTTTGTAATGCCGCACCACATTTTCCAGGCACACATGATATTTATTGACGCACACACAACAACCACCGGTTACAAACATTAGATTCTGAACATACATACCGCGCTACAGTTACAGCTAAGTGCGCGGTTCACAGGTTTTGCTTATAGCACATACTTCACTTGTTAGTATATTTTTGTTATCCACTTTTTTCCCCATTTATTGCATTATTTGAAAATAATGCCTAGAAAATTTTAATTATTACCTTAAAATTTTAAACTTTATAAAGAATTCAAATACTGAATTAATGTTTGGAAACAGCCGCTTTATATAGATTTACATTTTACAGAAGTAGCATCGTATTTTTATTATATTAATTTGCTTGTTAGTATATTTTTATCATCCATTTTTTAAAAATTTATTGCATTGTTTTTAAATAATGATTACAAATTTTAAATTATTACTTTAAAAATTTCAAATTTATAAAAGAATTTAAATGCTGAAATAATACTTTACGTACCATCGGTATGTTACGACATTTTACATCTCTGTGTTCCTAGCGCCCTCTACATCGTTCTTCCCTCGCGTGAGAGTCAACGTTGCGGTGAGTCTCGGCTTCAGATCCGACTTCAATGATGTTCATTAATTGCGTTCACTTACCTAAAAGTGTTTTATAATTCTCTTGAAATCAGTGTGGATTTTTTTTGTCGGTAGATCATATTCCATGTCATAAGAATTTATATTCCGTAGTTTATTTCTAAATTCGTTGGCTCGATGAAATAAGTTCAAGTAGTTTAAACTTCCCACCGGACTGAATTTTCATTGAAATAAAAATCCTATTAAATATATAAGTAATTGATGGTTTATTAAAGTAAGTATAATAATACGCGATTATCAACACACTAATTGCATGAATAAATTAATGAGCAGTATTTGGAAGAGTGTTACCAGTATTTTAGTAAAAGAAAAAGTTATATAAAATTTGCTAGAGTTTGTTATATAAAGATAACGAAATTGAGCACTAAAAAAAAAGTGAAAACAATGTGTTTCGCTTAAGTATTAGGCTACGAACAGAAGGGTCGGATACGGCGAATTCGGCTGAGAGCTGAAAACGTGTCGGTGGTGTTCACACGGGCGTTTGGCGAATCCTCGCTGTATGGTGACGCTGCATATTCGGCTTTCGTGGCCGCATTCGGCATTAATCTTTCTGAGTGAGTGATATACGTGGCTCAGAAATTGTGATTTATTTGAATGAAGGGATTTATTTGAAGAGCTCCCATCGAAGGAAGAATTCATTGTATATAATGAATAAAAATTTCACAACTTATAATGTATGGAACTGTTTCAGAAAATTCTCAATTAAATTCAGGATAGCATACCTTAGTATACAATTTTTTGTTTTCCGGTGTTTCAAATGATGTTCTCACAAATTAAAGAATATCCTTTGGATATTCTGTTTATCCTGATAAATAGTAGGCATGTAATTGAATTTAAAATAATTTTATTTTGATAAAAATTCCATTTTGAGTTATTTTTAAACAATAAAAAAATTCATAATGATCATTGCATGTGTTATTTTGTAGGAGGAAAAAATCGCTTTAAAAGTAAGCAATTTCATATTTTACAAAGGCTAGGAATGAGAAAAATTATTTTTCAATATATTTTTATTTATTATTCTCAAGTCACATTTTTCAAGTAAATTAGAAAAATAATAAAATTTGAACATGAAGAACTGAAAAGGTTATAAGTTATACCTAAAAGTTATGTGCTAAACATTGTTCAACTGACCTAAAACATTAATAATTTTCAACCGGTTCGTTAAAAAATATATATTATCTGTTTTTTTTGCAAAGTATAAATATAAATATATTCTGACATTTGTTAAAATTAAGGAAAAAATTGCACAACTTTGAAATTCACATCATTGAAATGAGTAGGATGGAGTCGCCCAATTTGGGACCATCTGGACGTTGTTTACTGCACTGTGGTGAAGAAATAATTTTAACGAAAAACAAGTAATTGACTTTTTTGTAGCTTATTTATTTATTTTCAGAGCGGCTTAATTAACTTTTTATGAAATGGACTTTAAATTAGGAAAAAGCAAATTAAAGTTTAGCAACTTCCTTAATATCAAAAATTTGATTCGGACCTACATTCCTGATGATAAAACTGTGTACCAAATTTTATCCATCTAGCTATTCAAGTTTTTGAGTTATAGTGTTCACATAAATGCGGACAGACAGACTTCCTGTAGAGGGATTTTGTCCAAAATTTGATAAAAAAAAAGCCTACAAATTATGTGTGAAGATCACATACCAAATTTCATCCCCATAGCTCTAATAGTTTTCGAGTTATCGTGTTCACACAGACAGATACGCAGACAGACATAATTCCAAAACTGTGTTCTTCGAACTCAAGGAGGTTTAAAACGTGGAGATTCGTCAAAATCTCTAATTCGAATTTTTTGACGATTACAATATTAAATGTTGAAGGAAACTTGATGCATTTAATGAATCAGCGACCAGTTTAATTAATGTATCAGTGAAAATCTGAATATAAAGCGAATGCCGATGAAAAGACTATTTCCTTGAAAAAAAACCCGTCCCCTCATATTATCGTAGATACATATTTTAGCAAAAGCATTTATTCACAATACGCCTGTTAAAGATATTTATAAGAAAATAAAATATGAATATGCCTTTATAATAAAACTGTTTAATGAAGCTTTTATTATCAAATAAAATGTATTATAATTATCCTTCTAAATAAAATATTACACTAAAATTACAATTCAATAATGTTTTCGAAAGTTATCTAGAAAAGGTGAAAAAAATTAATTTGATATTACATTTTTATCCTGTACAAATACAGACACATTCGCTTTAATTATTTGTAAAAATT
>BGPR01029646.1:0-19149 GCA_013235015.1 Araneus ventricosus | reverse complement strand
AGCACTTTTTCATAATATTCTTCTAGTATTGTGCCAATTTTTTTTTTATTTTAATCACTTTTTTTTACTTTTTAGTCTTTAATTCATATTTCATTATAATTAATCTTATAGAATCCTACAAATATTTTCCCCAAATTTACCACCAGGTGGCGCCACACGTATGGGATGAAAGTCAATTATATTAATTGATTAACTAATAATTAAGCTCTGAAAATATAAAAATAGTGTACCGACATCGAGATGCGCAAAATTCCAAATCTCTGACGCAAAAGGAAGTGAGTGAAAACTCGATTTAAAAATTCCAGTTTTCGAAACATAAAACAAATCGAGTAAAATGAAAGGATGTAAAAAGAAACATTTATAAGCTTCTGATTTTAATTGAACCAGCAGTTTGAAGAAGAGAGCTAGAACAACAAAAAAATCTCAATTCTTTTTTTTTTTTTTGTTCCCTACCAAACCGTGTGTCATCACACAGGCTCTCACAATTATCTCTGAAAACAGAATGAAAACCACTCTGCAGGAATCTCATAAAAAATTTGGTTAAGAAAATATAATAAAAATAGTGGGATGATTTTTACTTTCTCGTATACGAAGTATACAAAGAGAAAGTATTGTAATCGTCAAAAAATTCGAACTCGAGATTTTGACGAATCTCCACGTTTTAGACCTCCACGAGTCCGAAAAACACAATTTTGGAATCATGTCTGTCTGTGAACACGATAACTCGAAAACTATTAGAGCTACGGGGATGAAATTTGGTATGTGGTCTTTAAACATAATTTGTAGGTTTCTATCGAATTTTGGACAAAATCCGTCAACGGGAAGTCTGTCTATCTGTCTGCCCGCGGTCATGCGAACGCTATAACTCAAAAACTTGAAAAGCTAGATGTATAAAATTTTATACACGGTTTTATCGTCATGAATGTAGGTCCATGTCAAATTTTGGTCCAAATCCGTCAAAGGGTTGACTGTCTGTCGGTCCGTATAATTTACTTTTGAAGAGAATCCGTTATCTCCACGCGCATGCGTACCGGAAGAACGGAGAGGAATTTCATTACGAAGTAGCGAATTACTTCAGTTTGTCCTTGAGCCGGTAAGAGAGGAAAATCGTTACGCATGTCTTTGAATTTAATTCTTTGCCTAGATATTTTTCAATCACTATAATGAAAAACCTTCCGATAGTCATTGGATTCTGGGTAACAATAGGTTCGAATTTTTTTAGCCACGCGGGGGAAGGGGAAACGGCACCTTTTTGGGGAAGTATACGAGAAAGTTTAGGGGAGAACACTCCCGCTGGTTTTATTTCTCCCCAGAAAAGTTTTGGATCCGTTCTCTCTTCCAAACTGCTGATTCAATTATCCTCTTTAGAAACTTTAATATGCGGAGGAAACGAAGTTTAAAATTTCAGCAGATCGGCTTTCAGTCAGTGAGCAATGACGTCCGCTTTCTTTGATCACGGTCGCAAGTTCAATGTTAAGATAATAATCGCGGAAATGGGACGGAACAATTATCCAATAACTTTTTTTCCACCCGCATTTGTGCGCCGAGCATCAATTCATACACTCGTTTGGCTGCTGTCTGGATGGCCGATTGTCTCGTAGTTCGGAGTCACTCGAACGACTATTCGTGACGCAGAATGGCCACTCGTGAATGAAATGGCCGAGCACGTTGGGAAATTAAACAAACGTTTTTGTTTGAATTATTGCGGTAAATGAGCCTCGATTGATATTGAATCCTTATTTTGTTTTTCAAATGCTCACATTACCGTTTATAACTATGCAAATGTATAACTCTTGAAATCTGAGAAAAGTATAGAGCACTTTTTCCTTGCTTTTAATTTATTGACAGGATAACTTTTTCTTTTTTTGTTTTACTTTCTCGCGTGTGAAGTCTACAGAGAGAAAGTATTACAGCCGTCAAAAAATTGTATTTCGAAATTTTGATGAATCTTCCCAAATTCGAAAATATTTTTTTGAAACAGTGGCGTACGGAGCTGGAGGGTGGTAAGATGCAAGATGCTCCGGCGCCACTATTTGTGGGCGTTGTGGTCAAAATATTACTGCAAAGCAAAATACACTGGCTTACAAAAGTTAAGGAACATTTCGTAAAATGCGAGATATTTGCAATTAATACGAAAACTATGTTTCGAAATCAGTTCTGGAGAATCGTGTGACATTCAATAGAGTATCATATACATATTACAGTGAAGATTCGGTCACGAGGGCAATTAGGGGGACCAGCAGAAAGGGATGAAGGCGAAAATGGAGTTTCGCCCATCCTGTTTCACAGAAAGCTGATAACGAGATGTATCTTTTATCAATGGTTATGGTTTAATGCGCATAATATTTACATACATTTTCGTATGCATAGCACAAATATTCGGGAAGATATCAAGGTTTCTTTAAAAATCCCAAATTTTTTCGCAGGTGTTTTGCTTATAACATGCAGAGTTTTCATTCAAATTATTCGAAATTTGCAGAACACTCGACAATATGTTGCAGAAGTATTGTGTTAGACTTTCAATCAAATACGTTGAATATTACAGTAAATATTCATTGACATCGTTTCAAATAGGCAACGGCATTAAAAAAACCAATTTTAAAAATGCAAGAGATTCGAGCCTCTACACCAAAACATCGTAGCGTTCTAATGGTTTACGATTGATTCGCCTGGCTCGATTGCAACAGCCGTTGCATTCTGGGCGTAACTATTTTTACATCACGCAATTTACAGAATTTTTTTATCGACTTTATTGTTAGGAAATTCTACATTTTAAGCTACGAAGCTTGCATTTTTTCTAAATTGTCTCTCGTACCTTTACTCTAAGATTCGAAGCATTCTTTCTTTAAGATTTTTACGTCATTTCTTTGAGCTAGTCGCTTCACTTGACATCCATATTAGCAGCTATTGAATCGGAATCGTATGACGTTGACTATTCGATTCCCGCAGCTGATATGTAGATCTACTGATTATTAGCATAGTATAAATACTTGTCTCTACTATGTCATTAAAGAAAGAAGGTACGGTCTGTAGGTCCTCTAAGCATTCTCTCCTCGGAGAGACATCAGCGCTATGTAAGCTGGTACTGTACCTATAAGATGTAGGACAAGTATCAACCCTGTAAAATGGAAATGTGGTGATCTGTAAATATGTTCTTAAATGTGGTCGTCCAAATAAATGTCTCTTTTAACTTGTATGTTTCGTCATTTCTGAAATAATAAGAAACGCTCTATCTCATAGAAATTCCACTGCAAAAAGCCAAGACGCTTTTAGCTTATTATTATCCAGTAGTTCTTCATAACTAGTGTTATTCAAGCTGCCTGTCTCTACTACAAGGATTTTAGTTTTTACGAATCTAAATAAGAATGAGACTAACAAGTGATATTGGCAAACTCGCTTCCTGTGCCTAACATTTATTCAAATTCTTTTAAAATGCCAAGGACATTGGCAATAATATTACGATTGACAGCATATGTATTGAAAAATGGTGATAGCGCTTTACTCTTAATAAACAAGATTCTTACGCGATGCATGTGTATGCGGGCATGCAAATAAGACGCAACAGGGTTCAGACAGTACAAGAGAAAAAAATCATTTCACGAATAATGCCCATCGCTCGTCCATTGTTTATTCGCAAACCTTCGCATTCTTTCCACTACCATTATTTATAACTTCCCGCATCTCATTTAAATATTTTAATTTTAAAGTTCAGTAACTCTTTTCGCGCTTTTGGTCAGGATTTATCCATGCGGATTTCATTTACTGCGCATCCATGAGAAGTTCGTCGCATTTGTTTATGTGAACGCAAAATATGTTGCGAGCAGTGTTTTTTTTTACTTTCTCCTACACAAAGTATCGCAATCGTCAGAAAATTCGACCACGAGATCTTGGTTTTATGCCTTTGCGAGACAGAAAAAATAACCCTATTTTTGGAATTCTGTCTGTCTGTGAACACGATAGCCTAAAAACCTCAAAATGGATGGACAAAATTTAGCACACAGTTTTCGCCCAGAAATTGCAGATTCATGCGAAATTTTAGGCGAAATCTGCCGAAGAGAAATTCGTGCGTGCTCATGTGAATCCGGCAGTTCAAAAACGCACCGGGCCACGTAGCTGAAACTTGACACGCGCTCTTATTACCAAAATTGCAGATCTCTATCAAATTCTGAACCAAATCAGGAGCGGGAGCAGTCTTTCGGACAAGTCTTGGTAGGAATTCAACTGCGGCACTCAATCTGCTAGTCGGTTCAGAAATGTATGCGTGAGAAAAAAAAATCCCCGTCCGGAAGCCGAAGGGCAAAGGTAGATTCCTGTAGTCCGAAGATATAAGGAAGAGAACATGTCGCCTTCTATTTTCATAAGGATTGGAGGTGCAAGAAAGAAAGAGGGTGGAAGAGATTGCAAATGACGAGAGCTTCCCAACAAGGTGTAACATGCATAGGTTGAAAGGTATTTTAAGTTGGGAGGGTGGTGAATAAAAAAATCACTTTTCAGCTCATCACATCTAAGCAATTGCAGCTATCGAAAAATTTTAAATACTAAAATTGCACATTATTGTGGGTGTTGGGATGGCCGACAAGACAAAACTTCTTTCCTTTTAAATATTTAATGATGATTTAGAATAACAGTTAAATGACTAATTAAAATGTAATGATTAACTATGTTCATAAGATCAACACAAAGCAATTATAGTTGCAGGATTATACATATTCTCGTCGCCACAATCGTCTTTTGGAGCAAGCGTCATTTTTCAACATCGCGTCTCGATGTCAGAGCGTCTACTGACGAGTTCTGGTCGGATCCGCTAGAGGCGCCACTCAATTGGCGGGAATGAAGGGAGCTGCCGTTAGTCTGGCACCACATTATGATAAGGTGAAAAATTCATTCGCCTAATTTGAACTTTCTTTCTCTCTTCAATTATAAAGGAATTGTGGGGAAATGAAAATTTCAACCTCTCACTATTTCCACCCCCATCTACAAACTTGGCCGAGATTTTCACTATCCTTACAACATATCCCACGCCGGTTAAAATCAAATCAAAATTACTCCAGTTATCGTGTTCACAAGATAACATGGGCAAAAGCGTTTATATATATACTTTTGAACGAAAGGGGATTTTGGGTTCTAGGGGGTCACTTTCTTTAGTCATACCCTTGACAGAAAATTTATCCATATTAGAACTCCGATGGCGAGTGGACTTCGAAAAAGTTCGCCATTCGAGTTCTCTTTCATTTCTTCCATTTTAATTGTTTTTCTTTTATATTCTAATTGTTTTCTTTTATTTGTTTTAATTATTAGAGCACATTAGTTTTTATTGTTTAATTATATAGTGAATTGTTGGTTAATTGTAGGACAGCATTGCTGATACAATTACTGGATGCTGCTGCGTTGGGCGCGCAAGAAGGTGTATTGCTATCGGCTATTGTTTATTTCATATGTTTCTTCTGTATTTTTCTTATTCTTTTTTTGTATTCTATTATCTGTATTTGTATTTTATTAGAAGTTGCTGCATATGAGCCATTCTGTCTTATACAAAAGTGTAATTAATTTCTAATATCTTTTGTTAAATTGTAACTATTATTCCTATAAGGAATCTACCTGAAAAGGCCATGAAATGCAAGAAATCGTGAATTCGCGATAAACCAAATTTTAAAGGAGAAAAGAAATCAACGTGCGTTAAAAATAGGAAGATAATTTTTTGAATGCATTAAATATATTGAAAGCGCCTTATTTGTTTCGAAAATCACAGGAAAAAAATGCGAAAAATTAGAATAAATATGTATTATGAACTCGAATGACAAGCGGATACGCGCACTTTCCAGATATACGGATAAAACGGATTTACTTTACAGTCGTGCAATTTCATCAATACCTCACAACCCTATTACCTATCATTAGGGTTGCCATAATTTCCAAGCATTTACACGGGGCGTTTTAATGCTAAATATACAACTCATGAAAAAGTGGGCAGGCAATGGTCTACTTCACTCTGATGGAAAATGAATGAAGTACTAGCAATCTAATAGAGTAAACACGTAGAATAATAGTAAAGATTCAAAGCTAATTCTTTTTAGCCAAGTCAAATTTTAAAGTTGATTTTATTTTCTTAATCATATCAATTTGTTCGTTCATATAATTATAAAATTGGACGCAAGCCATTTTAAAATTATAATGACAAATGAAGATCGCTTTAATTATTTCTACTGACTGAGTTTAGGGAGAAAACGAGACAAACAGTAAAGTGGCACGGAATAGTGAAATACGGTGGCAACCCTACCTATCCTTGTTTCCTCTCATTGCAATAAATGCACGCATTAAACAAGTCGATACAGTGGCGAATCCCGGGGGGGGGGGCTAGGGGGCGGCAGTCCCTCCCAGAGCTACACCAGAATTCTAGATCTTATTTAAAATTACTACAATTGTTTGTTCTTAATTCCCCTTTCTTTAAAAAAATAATTAAAAAGTGACAACTTTGCTTTCTGGCTTGACAGGCTCGAAAATTTCCCTACTTTTCTAGTCATTCCACTTGTACTTGTAGCGTTGACATGGTCGAAAACATGTTTTGGCTACTCATTTCATTGTATTTTTATTAAATTATCGAAAGCATTGCAGTGTTGTTTTATGATTCTTATTGTCAGGCGAGTAAAGTCTGTAAAGTTAAAGTGTTTTGGTTTACATAAGCCATGAGGTGTGACATTCGCGATACAAAATTTTTATGACCTCAGCCCCTCCCAGACCCAAATTCTGGATTCGCCACTGAGTCGATATGTAATAGGAAGGGAAGTGAAATTAACTACAGGGTGACTTAAGATCCAACGGACTAGTTCAGTGAGGGGAATGCAATTTTAACACTTTATTGATACTGCTACAACTGTACCAGAAACAGCACTGCAGATGAAAGGTGTCTACTGGTACAAGGTCTGTACTATCCGTGAGGAAATGCCTTTTGTTTTAAAAGACATATTGCAATATTTGATGGTAATTATTTCCTTTGTCTTTCGATTTGGAATATTTTGGGAACCATATTTTGACTAGAGTCGGTTCCTCTACAGAAAATGTCTTTTTTTTAAATTTTAGAATACTTGCAAGGGGTTATCCTTGATAAAGTCCAACTGCCGGATTCTTTTTTTTTACATTTTATTTCTACTTTTATATTGGCATTGTCCTCTGATAGTTTTTTTAAATTTCGTTTGTAAATTTTTTAATCCGCGAAGAAACATTTAATGTATGTCATTTATAACTATTCGCTTTCTAATGATGAAATCTAAACAGACTAATTATAGATATCAGTTTCAAAGTATAACAAACGCGTGCAAAAATATTGTATTTTGTTGTTCCTTTACATATTCAATGAAAATCAACAAAACTTTCCGTAGAAAAGATGTTACTGATGCCGAAGAAAAAGAATTCAAGAGAAATATAATTGATTTCATTCCAAACCACAATTCAAAACCATTAGAACACTTTCAACCAAAAAAAAGGAATTTAAATCGTTGTTTTTGTTTTCTTAATGATCCTGTCCGCGGAAACATCCAGCTTCAGGCACGAACAACGTCATGAATTATCGTCCATTCACGCATACCGCAGCAGATGCGTCGTAAAAAGAAGAAAGAAATACAACCGTCTGTAATGGATGTTAAGAAGACACAAATGAATGCTGACGTGGGCAAGAAAATGCGAATAAAATTAATATGTTCCTCCAAGATTGTTGTTAATGACTTACAAACAGCGTTTGGTATCGATTTCTAAAGCAAGCTGCACAAGCACACATATCACGTTCGCCTTGAGACGAAAGATAATGAAATGTTTGCAGGTCATTAATTAAGTCGAGCCTTAATTTTTTTCTAATATTTTGAACCATGTTACGTTCGGTTCAATTATCAAAAGAGAAGAACATCAGAATATGATTTTTTGGCTCATTCAGAATATGAAAGGAATACATAAACTGGCCATTTATTCCCCTCCCCCTCAAAACGGAACATTTTTTTTAATTTTTAGGTAATATTATGTGAATTAAAAAAAGCACATATTTCTTCAGCTTTTATTTATTAAGGAAAAGAACAGGAATAAACACGTGAAAATAAATAATTCACGTGATCTTGCATTTTCCTGAAGAACGCATTTCAGCTTCAGTCTATTTGGTCTTAAAAAGAGAATGGACTCCTTGGCAGGATTTCTTAAAATTGACTTCGGTAATTCGCGTCGCTCTATAAATTGCGACGGTGTTTGCTAGCTCGTCCGCAACTTATTCGCAAGAAAAAACACCCTCTTTACGGGTGCATTAGTGTCGGGAAGACATAGAATATATTCAATAATTACACGAAAGTTCGTATGATTTAAATGATTGGCGCGAAAGTGTTTGAACAGTTCCACCCAACGGCTTTCGGTTTCAATATTCCCAGTGTTTCATTCTGCCACTTCATGCGGTGTGTAATGAAGTTAGAACTAATTGCGAGATGGGAGGCTTCTGACCAACTTACATATGTGCGACAGGTATAGCGCATGCTCCGTCATCGCCGGGCTACTCGACATCACCGTCCGATTTTTTTTAAATTTTTGGCACCTTCTGGTTTGAAATTGTTATCGTGGGTCTTTCTGAAAACGTGACATTTGGACGTCCCGTCGAAGTTGCGCTTGGGGACAGGCTACCAAAAACGGTTCGTATGGTCACATTAGGAATACCGGTTCTTATTCGTTTATTCTAATCATTCTTCATCGGATTTTTAAAAAAAATTCTTTTTGAAAATTCAAGCTTATTCGTACGCGAAAAAAGGCTAGTTTGTTTCTGGAAACATTCATACGCAAAAATGTGTTTTAAGAATGAAACATTTTGTTTCTTCGTCTGTATTATTATGTGGATCTGTTTATGCTATTCAAATTAACCAAAAATATTCACGTCGGCAAGCCGGAAGGCGAAGGTCGATTCCGTTTGTCCAGAGGAAAGGGAAAGAAAATTCCGCCCCCCTCTGTCGTTTCCTCTTCGAATTTCATGAGGTTCGGAGCCTTGAGAATGAACCAGCGGGAGTGGTCTCCCCTAAACTTTCTCGTATACTCCTAACACATGTAGGGACAAAAAATAAGCTAAAACCCCTAACGCAGTGAACATAAAAAAATAAGCGAAATTAAGTCAGTTCCCCGCAAACTCGCTCGGATAAAAATTTCGAATCTGCTCTATTCCCAGAACGCAACAAGTATCTCCAGCGCACGTTAAAACGACAAAACAAACGGAAATGAAATAATCCGAGTAGGATTAGAATTCGCCAAAAGGGAGAAAAAGGAGCCAAAAGGGAAGAAAAAGGCGCCAAGCAGGAACCGCTGACAATCATGCACTCCAGTACGCATGCGCGTGGAGATGCTTAGTTTTGAAACCAATTCGTCAATATGCGATTATACAGACCGACAGACAGTCAACCCGTTGAAGGATTTAGCCCAAAGTTTTATACGGACCTACATTCCTAATGATAAAACTGTGTACAAATTTTATCTATACACCTATTCAAGTTTGTGACTTATCGCGTTCGCATGACTGCTGATAGACAGACAGACAGACTTCCCTTGGACGTATTTTGTCCAAAATTTGATAGAAACCCACAAATTATGTGTAAAGACCACATACCAAATTTCATCTCCGTAGCTCTAATAGTTTTCGAGTTATCGTGTTCACAGACAGATATTATTCCAAAATTGTGTTTTTCGGACTCAAGGAGATCTAAAACGTGGAGGTTCGTCAAAATCTCGAGTTCGAATTTTTTGACGATTACAATACTTTCTCTTTGTATACTTCGTATACGAGAAAGTAAAAAGGGTGGGGGAGAGACTTCCAACAAGATGTCACAGGCACACGTTAAACATTTGAAGGAGATTCGAATCTAGTTCTAATCATCGCAGCATGGTAATGTTTTGTCTGTCTTGCATTTACACTATTTTTAAAATTTTCCTACTAATCACGGCAACGATTAACGTGCCCACAAAAATGTTTTTAATATCGCCGCGAGTGTATAAATGCAGTAATTAAAAAAATGAAAAGACTTGTAAAATATATTTACATGCTGGATGCTGCACAGTTAGTACCCAGCTTAGAAAAGTTACCATGTTAAAAAAAACACGCCGAAGTTGAGGGTTGAAAATCACTTTTCAGGCCATAACTTGAAAATAACTGCAGCTGTCGAAAAACTTTCTGTAAAAAGTTTGGGTAGTTACTATTCGTTTCAGAAACCCGAGCCCATCACTTTTCGACGAATTTACTCTACAGAGGGGTGATGCGCAGGGAGGAAGGAGAGCGCTTTCCCAGAGTTCTTTGTTCTTTTTACTTTCTCGTGTACGAAGTATACAAAGAGAAAGTATTGTAATCGTCAAAAAATTCGTACTCCAGATTTTGATGAATCTCCACGTTTTAGACCTCCCGAGTCCAAAAAACACAATTTGGGAATTATGTCTGTGTGTCTATGAACACGATAACTCGAAAACTATTAGAGCTACGGGGATGGAACTTGGTACGTGGTCTTTAAACATAATTTGTAGGTTTCTATCAAATTTTGGACAAAATCCGTCAACGGGAAGTCTGTCTGTCTGTATGTCCGAAGTCATGTGAACACTATAACTCAAAAACTTGAATAGCCAGATGGATAAAATTTGGTAGACAGTTTTATCCTCATGAGTGTAGGTCCGTATAAAATGTTGGGCCAAATCCGTCAAAGGGTTGACTGTCTGTCAGTCTTTATAATTTACTATTGAAACCAATCCGTTATCTCCACGCGCATGCGTACTTGAAGCAGTCTTATGTGCAGGCGAAAGAAGCGAATTACTACAGTTTGCCCTTGAGACGGCAAGAGTGAATCCTAGCAGTGTGCGATAGATATGCATTTTAATCGGCAGGCATCGCTTTGAATTTCATTCTTTACCTAGATATTTTTCAATCACTATAATGAAAAACCTTCTGACAGTCATTGGATTCTGGATAACAGTAGGTTCGAATTTTTTTCAGCCACGCGGGGGAAGGGGAAACGGCATCTTTTGGGGGAAGTATACGAGAAAGTTTAGGGGAGAACTCTCCCACTGGTTTATTTCATTCCATTCTTTTCGATGCGGATATTGATTTTCTTCTTGAATCGCGCTATTTTATTTTAATTCGAAACTCGCGCACTATATTAATTTATAAAAAGTGAACACCTCCTTCCTCTTTCATCGCGCAGCCATTTTGGTGACACAAATGCCGACTTGAGCATGCGCAAAAGTGTGGAGAGTTTCCGCATCTGAAAAGAGGCAGCCCACCTTTCGATGCTCGGCTTTCTGCAATTGTTACACAGCTTTTTCAGCATGGCAGTCGAAAAATACGGTTCATTCTTCTGAATCCACAGACTGTCCTATGGAGTACCTGTCTGATTTCACTCCACGCATTTTATCCTTTTAAATATGGAACTAAATTTCCCTTTAAGAATGTGTCATTCACTGATAAGTTATCCTCGGATAACTAAGGCACGGCATCAAATGATTATTTTACATTTTTTCTGCCTGCGGAGGTGGAAAAGAGATCGCAAATTCATTTATCAGTGACTCACATGATCATTGAAAATGTTCAAACGCCATCTGTTTTTCTTGCTCCTGATTCAATGCACATTCTAGACAGGTGCGGAAATTCCCGAACCGATAAAAAAGTAAGACTGCATTTCTCTTTCGTTTCAAATTTCCTTCAAGAATTCTGTCAGGAAACGCTGAATTTTTCGTAGAACTGACTTCTTTCACATGCCGCTGTCAATTATACAATGCCTTCCAAGTAAAACCTGCATTGCTGACATTTTTTTCTATGGAGTAAGCTGTTACTATGAAGAAAACCGCAACAACTAGCGTATTAATTTTAATTCATAAGCCAAAGAAGAAGAAAAAATTAAAAGCAAAAGAAAATTCATGAATAGTTTGCACGTTTTTAAAATCAAATCTATTCAACAGGTTTTCCTGAAACTCTGCTCACAAATACACAAAGAAAGTTCAAGTGAAGGTTTCATGACAATCAGAAAGCTAATTTTTTATTAAATAAAAAACGTTTTTTTTTGTAGAGAAAAGATTATTTTATCGTTTCCATTCCTGATGAATGAATGAAAATTTGCGGCTCTCAATGTTTAATTAAATTCTATAATTATTTGTAAATTAATAATTTAAGGAAAAAATGAGCTTTCGTTGGCTTTTAAAAAAGTTTGGCAAGAATCGAATTCTTATTTTATTTTAAATTAAATTTGTAGACGATAAAAGGATTTTGTACATTATTTCATATAAAAGTATTTTTCACAATAAAAGTAATATATACGTTTTTTAAACCAGCGGGAGTGGCCTCCCCTAAACTTTCTCGTATACTTCTCAAAAATTTGTCATTTCCCCTCCCCCTGCGTGGATAAAAAATTCGAACCTACTGTAACCTAGAATGCAATGACTATCAGAAGGTTTTCATTGTAGATTATAGCGATTGTAAAATATTTAGGTGAAGAATCAAATTCAAAGAGATGCGTATGTATTGAAACTTAGCATTATTTATTTTCTAGCAAGCTCCGCTAATGCATGCACAGAGATTAATTACTTCCAGTACGCAAGTAAAAACTAGGTAAAGAATCAATTTCAAAGAGATGCGTACCGATTTCCCGCTCTTGGACGACTCAAGGACAAACTGACGTAATTCGCTCCATAGCTTTCGCATGCACAGATTGCGTCCAGTACGCATGCGAGTGGAGATGCGGATTCTTTTTAAAAGTAAATTATACAGATCGACAGACAGCCAACCCTTTGACGGATTTGGCCCAAAATTTGATACGGACCTACATTCATGACGATAAAACTGTGTACCAAATTTCATCCATCTAGCTATTTAAGTGTTTGAGTTATAGTGTTCGCATGACAGCGGACATACAAGCGGACAGACTTCCCGTTGACGGATTTTGTCCAAAATTTGATAGAAACCTATAAATAATGTTTAAAGACCACATACTAAATTTCATCCCCTTAGCTCTCATAGTTTTCGAGTTATCGTGTTCACAGACACACATGATTCCAAAATTGTGTTTTTCGGACTCAGGGCGGTCTAAAACGTGGAGTTTCGTCAAAATCTGGAGTTCGAATTTTTTGACGATTACAATACTTTCTCTTCGTATACGAGAAAGTAAAAATTAACTATTTAATAAATTCAGCCTTCTGATAAATCTTTGTTTCAGTACTTGTGACTGAAGTTCTTATAACGTAACAAAGTTAACAGTTGTCGCATATCAGATTAGCTGTTGACGCTACCGAGGTGTAAACGTCATATGCGAGAGGGTAAAAATATATTCGAACTAGTTATCAACAAACTAGTTGTATCCGAGAAAGTGGAGGGGAGAACACTCCCGCTGGTTTTTATTAATAAAAGACATGAACGCCTGTATATCAGCTAGTATGAGGTAAAAAGAGAAACAAGTGCTGAAGCAGAGAAGCAAAAAGTCTTTTTATCTGATAAACTTTTGCTAAAAAAAATCAAAAGGATTTGTTAATTTCGATCTAACCACTTTCTTATTACAGTTTCTCTGAATATTTGCGTAAAGCAATTTAAAGAATCTTTATTCAAACTCATTGTGTCTGCGCATGGCATCAGACTGTGACACATGACTGTGCTGTATTACGCCACGTCCTCTTTTCTCCTGCTGGATGGGCAATGAATTCCTAGCTCAGTTCTCACTGCGCGTTGGATATGTATCGCATGGACGTGAAGCACCTCCACTGTTACTCGGATTCATCTCTACTAATAATAAAGGAGAATGTGTGTGTGTTGGCGCTCTACAGGGCAGACCGCTGCACCTAGAGCTACGACATTTGGCACAATTTGGAGGGTGGGAATGTGCACCTCGGAGCTCTTTTTTGAAATTTTAATTAATTAAAAATTAGGCGAAATTTCGGCGTTTTCCCATAATAACGTCCGTAAATATTACATCACAATAATTATTTTTACACCATCTGATAGTGCAAAAAATTTCATTTTCGATTATATGAATTAAATTGCTTTATATCTTTTTCTAATGTCAATGAATTTTTAAATATATTTTTTATGCATAATTTACAACACTATTTTTCATTGTTACAGTGAAATTCAAACCGTTTTCATTGTTTAAAGAAATGTTTAATTGTATGCTTCTCATCCATTGCTGAAAGCTAGGAACATATCCTAGTGAAATTTCTTCCCTTTTATTTCTCCAATAAATATATTTGGAAATGTATCCATAAAGCAGAATGATTATGGTTGCAATGTTTTGATTATTTTCATCAGCACATGTGCCTCGCCGTCTTAATATCAAAATGATATGTGTATTTTGCACGTGGAATAAGAAAGTGAAGTCGGCGCCGACAACTTACAATTAGATGCGACAGTTCTCCATTAGGGACGTTCATTTAAACAAGGAACAGAGCATGTGCAAAGCTACTAAAAGAAAACGGGTTAAATGCCCGTCAAAATTTGAAATTTAAAATTACTTAGTTAAGGGAATCGTGAATATCAATTTATACAGAAGAGATTCAATTGAAGTTATATTCCCGGAGAACCAGCTGGTCGCCCAAGGCGGCTAGTTAAAAAATAATACAACAATCATTTCTTACACTTGAGGTTTCCCAAAATGTTGGTTATAGAATAATACGTAATAGATGAAGACGTAACTGCAATATCCTTAAAAGATCAGTAATTAATAGTTCACTTTTTAAATAAAAAAAAATCTACAAATTACGCTGCAATTATAATTGAAATATTTTCTGACGTAAAAGCTGCTGTCTAAAATTTCAAAAAAATCTAAGATTTTGTTTTTATTGAAACAAGTAATATAAAAAAATTTAAGTCAATTCCTACTTTAATAATTAATAGTTTAATAGTTTTCGAGATATAATGAAAAACGTACTGCGCATGCGCAAAGATATGGCTAAAACATGGGGGTTCTTCGATGATCCCATGGGCCATCCATATACCCAAGAACCAAGTCTGTTATGTTAATAGTTTTCGAGATGTAATGAAAAACGTACTGCGCATGCGTCATGCAAAATATGAAATGACAGACAAACAGACAGACAAGAAAGCGAATTAATATTGCATTGTCATCTAGTTCTGAGCTATGTTTAAAGTTTCAAGTCTCCAGCTCATCGGGAAGTTAATTTAAAATCGATTGCAAAATTTGAACAAGATATATAAATATAAGGAGAGTGTGAACTAATAGTAGGAATTGAAAAAATTGCTATTCATATTTAGAAAAGTAGCATTAAAAGTATGTTATTAATCAGCCGTTGCTCAAATAAGCTCGAATAATACAACGTAATGCGTAAGATGTGCGACAGGCTTCATCTGTACCACATATTGAAACAGCCAGAATTGACTTTAATATCCTTCTTGGGCAAAACAGACGATGTTTCTGAAAACTCCAGAAGCAGCAGCATGTTTCAGAGACGGATGCGAAGAAGCATAACCTAAGATGAAAATTAATAACCCATCTTGTGAGTTGCGAAGTTATGAAGTCATCTGACTTCAAAGTAATCTCTAATGAAAATCGTAAAAAAAATGTGAATATAGCGAGTAGCAAAACAATGAAAAATATTTCCGCTGATAAAGTACTTCTTCCACATTAATTTTCTTTCCGGAAATACATTTGCAGCAACTTTTTCATGTGCGTAACGAAAAAAATGACCTATTTCCCACGAGCATAATGAGTCGGACTTGCCTCTTCAAAATTCATCTCATGCCTCTTCCGTACAATACTGCAATCTGCGTTCCTTTCATTTTTTCCGATAAGATGAGAAAAAATTCATTTCCGGAAGACCAAAAAGATGTATGCTTTTCGATGAGTTTTGTCATACCAACAGAAAATCGGTTAACAAACATTAAACTAATGCAAGGTAATTTGAAACTATCGCCCTGAATACAGATGATTATCATTTTCTTGTAAACAACGATAGAAAGAAAATGTTTCGATAAAATACAGAAGGAAGGTTAGAGTTTTGTTTGTGTCTGTAATGATTGCTCTGTTGGATCCGAAATTTGGTGTAAAGAGCACGTACCAAATATCATCCGTCTCGCTAGTTCCTGTTTTGAATTATCGTGTTAACAAAATAGACTTCAAAATATGGATTTCATCGACTGCAAATGAGGTCGAATCTTGAGGCTGAACTCTTCGACAATTCCAACCCTCTCCCTTCCCATGCGAGAGAGAGAAAATCAAATTCTATAACTCTTCCCAGATAGCAATTTTAGTTTGCAGCAGACTTGCACTGCAAATCTGCAAGCTTTCTGCAAATTTGTCACGGCAAGTGTGCAAGTGTGAAACAAGCTTGCAGCAAGTTAAGGCAAACCTCGAAGTCACCATAGGACGAACTTGCAGCAAGCTTGCATTGCAAACTATAGCAAAAACAGAGTATGAACACAAGCCAGGACAGGACTCGCGACCTAGCGCTCGGGAAGCGGACGCTCTAACCATTCGGCCAGTTAAACTGTGAGAGGAGAAGATAGATTTCGCTAATACACCGTTCGATTCGATTCGCATACGATTTATTTTAAACTATTTTCTTGATTTCGTTAATTTTTTGAGTTGTGAATATGATTTGAAGTCAAAGAGAGAGCGATTTTCGCTAATAACTGCGTTTTGTTAGTAGAATAAATTATGAAATTAGAGTTCAAAAGTAATTACTTTAAAATGGGACAAAATGTATAAGTTTATTTTTCAACAAACATTGACTGTTTTTTCGGTTTAATTTTGTTTATAAACGCTAAAATTTCAAAATTCAGAAAAAGGCGATATAGTTTTCTTTAAAGTGCGACTGCTATATTTAATAAAAAGATGGAAAATGTTTCAAATTTTTTTTTATAAAAAGTTAGTTTTTTTTACAAATTATCATTGATTTATTGAATTAATAAAAAAAGGACGGTCTAGGAGATGCTATAAAAAATCGGATGTTTTTTTTAAAACAGAGACAAAGATAATTATCTCTTTGTGCTATCTTTGCATCACGCTTGTTTTGCAAATTTGCTTCAAGCTTGCAATGCAAGCTAGGTGGCGCTATTTGTCACGGCGAATTGCAGCAAATGGGTTTTGCAAGAGAATGTGGCGCTAGTTGTCACGGTGAACTTGCCACAAGTTCGCTTCAAGTTTGACGCGTCAAATTTACTATGACAAGGCAATATCAAGTCAAAATCAAACTTGCTGCAAACTTACGTGCTATCTGGGTTACAACAGTGACTCGGAAAATATTTCCTCACACTTGTTATCCTATGTCTTAAGAATGTTTCCCCAGACTTCAATTCAATGCACGCCCGCTTCGAAAGAAAGTTTTTCAAAACAAAACACACGCTGGACGTCTTTTCAAAGGAGAATCTCGACCGATACTTGACAGAAATCAATCATTAACAGGAGGAAACTTAACGAGACGCTGAAAGCGTATCTGACAGAGCCGTGAAAATCAAAACCAGGAAACAGCGCACGTGAGCACCGAGACCAATTCATTCCGCCGAGTATTGTGTATCTGGCGTCGAGTCAACAGGGAAATGGCATTCATCGCATTCCCTTTCGAATCTCAACCGAGGAAAAAAAATCCGCGAATAGTGATTTATGCAACTGAACGTGTCCGCGGAATTTTCCTTTTAAGGTGAGCGAAGAGTGTCGACAGAAAGTTATTGACAATAGATTATTAATCGGCCGAATGTGCTGTTAAATTCAACTCCAAGCCCGATCACGCGCCAGACCAAGTAGGTGTGGGCCTTCTGTTTTTTCATAGTTGCCTTATCAGAAGTACCCGGAAAGTGTAGGGCCGATAAGGCGGCGAGCTCTTCGTACGTGGACATTGTTTGTAAATAAAGTTATCGGTTTGAGCCGGGAGGAGGCAGTTGTCACGCTTTCTTCTGGGCGTGGAGAGCTATTAATAAGGTATTTTTGAGAGTAACTTCAGAAGGACGAACGAGTTTCATTTTGTGTTCGAATGATAAAAGGTTCAGTAAGATGGATATCAGTAATATCGAGAAACAAATTAATCCGAAATGCGTTTCGAAAACTTAATAAATCAGAGGGATGAGAAAAAAGAAAGAAAATATTTAGCTATATTTTTTATGAATACAATTGAACTTAAAAAAAAATTGATAAATATTTGCTTTTATATAGAATCAAATATAGCGGAATATCGTATAAAGCAAATTCAATAAATATAACAACGAAAAAATTGTGACTAGTACTCCTACAGAGCGATAAACAGTCACTTATTTATTTGCGAGAAAAATTTAACATTTTCTCATTGTATCTGAATTTTTGATTGACTAGGTCAGACCCATTGTTTTTAGATGTCTTTTCTGTTTTTGTTAGTTTTCGACGCTTTGACACTCGAATTCCGCACTCAGGGCCGTATTACTAAATAGGCAAAGTGGGCAACTGCTTATGGGCCCCACAACTTTTTGGGGCCCCAAGGTGGTATTTTCAGGATAATCTAATTTTGTGCTTACGTTAGATTTACAAGGTCCATGCACTCAAACATATTCAAATTAAAATTAAGTATTGCTTAAATTTCAGATCATTATTCTTAGATTTTTTTTATGTTTTTAATTTGTTTACAGATCAATGCGGTTCAAATTTTTTCGCAGTTGTCTAACTAATTCACAAGTCAGCAACACTGGAATTCTTTGTATCAGAATATTAAGATTCTGCCAGAAATATTTTGAAAATTTTTTAAAGTTAAATTTATGGTTAACATTAATTTTAAATTAAAATTTTTCCATACGCGATTTACGATTTATATAATAAAACCAACTCTTGATGATGATCCGCAATTTAAACGTTTTGCTGTTTCAGTTGGTCACTATATGTGTTATTTAAAAACTTGCATGAATAGAGATTAAATTACGATCAATAAAAAGTATCTTGTTTTGGAATTTGAGGAGGTGAAAGGGGGCCCTCGGAACCAACACTGACTAAGGGCCCCCACAGGGTTCAGTCCGGACCTGTCCGTGGTGACTAACAGTTTAAAGACATGTTTGAATTTGCATAAATTCGTCCGATAACGCATATTCCGTATAACGTCACTTCCTATGTCCCCCGCGTTGTACGAAAGTCTACTGTAATTTACTTTGATTCGGTGATTTACCTTAAACCGCCTGTTCGTATTGTTTTACCTTAAACCGCCTGT
>BGPR01029645.1:0-19149 GCA_013235015.1 Araneus ventricosus | reverse complement strand
GGCGGGGTATATGGGTCTGCGCCAGCTCTCTCATGTCGACACTACTATCTTAGTACTTAAAAATGTGTGTTTAAACAATAATCAAATTTATTAACTTTACTTTCTAATTTTCTTTTTCCAGTATATAGAAAAACAATTGTGTCAATATGGAATCACATACGACATTTCGGATTTCGAGATAAAGATTTCTAGTGTTTATCTGCATATTGTTACGATTTTATTTTTTTGACAAATTTTAATAACTTTGTATATTTGTAATGAAGGGTGGGTCTAGAAATCATTTAACGAAGGGGGGCGAACTACCGTGGAAAAAATTCCTTGTCTAAGTTTTTGCTTCTAAATCTAACCGAGTTATAAAGCTTTTATTCCACAGTTTTAAGCAATCAACCGCCATTTTAAGCAAGCTCCGCCAGTTAATTGAGGTCTCTAGGTGGCCATTGAAATGATCTAAAACAGTGCTATTCAAAGATTCAAAAGTCAGACTGTTTCGGCCGCCGAAGAGTGAAACTTCTTTTGTTTAAAATGTTTGACTTTCATCCCATGTGTAATAATATTTTATTAAAATTGACTTTTGGGATCACGGCACTGAATAAAAAATTATACATCGCAATGTTCGTATATGTGCATTTGTTAAATAAAAAATAATTATAATTATTTTCGTCGTTTAGAGCATATTTCACATTGGAGGTACAAGAACTTGGTTTTAGAAATTCGATATTGGGCCACGATTAGAATGCACACACTATTAATTTCTATGCAACAAATTCTGCATCCGTTTGAAGTATGGTACATAGAATTTTAACCAACAATTTGAATTAACAACATAACAAAAGTAATTTTTTCTGAATGTGAGTTCTGCAATAGAATATAGTGATGAAATCGCCGAATTCTTCCAACCAACAACCAGAGCCAGGATAGCAGAGTTCAGAAATGCTTTCATAAATATTCGTTTAAATAATGAGGAAAGCTTATGCATTTTCGCCGGAAGGATTCTTCGGGAGGGTAATTATATTGAAACAGCAGCCAGAGGTGGTATCCGACTAAAAAATTGCGTACAAGCATTTATCATGAGTATCTCTAAGAATGTAGGCATTCAGCATTATAAACTGAACGGTATCATATGAAATTCAGTCCGAATATATTAAAACTCTCATTTCACAATATAAAAGAAGGTGACAATTTCCAGAAGGTGTTATCTGCGTAAACCTAGATTTTTTTACTACTTATGGTGCGATGGACCTGAAAATTATATGACTGACTGTAAGTGAAGATAAAAACGTCACAGAGAAAGACCCACTGCTCCAAGACTCCAGAGATCAGGATTTCTTTCAAAAGTAAGTGCAAGCTTTTAAGAATTGTAAGAGAAGTTATCGAATCCTTCTGCCTTTCTTTGCTGGAACTATGCTTTCTGACAAAACAGCTGTAGAATTCTTGATCTATACTGCTGCTGTGAAGCACTTCTGCAAAGAAAAGCAATACCTTTGAGATTTCAAAGCCATTTCTGACATGTTTCCGTGAATTTGCCACCGATACGTAGGGAAGAAAATAAGGTGCGCCAAAAATGGTGTAAAAGAACTAAAATATATTGTATTGTCCAAATGCGCATAGAACTGTATCAGGTAGACTGATATGTTAAGCTAATTATAGATTTTCAATTCACTACAATAAAATATCAAGAATTAGCTTTAGTAAAATATCTTATTGATATATTATTCATTGATGCTCGTTCAGAGGACAAAATTGAAATGATAATCGACGTTGTTATGAATTAACAAGGATATTTAAAAGAAGCAAAATTATAATGTTTTGAAACCATAGATATCATCATTAATAATCTCAGGCATTATTAACGTTCGTATACGTTTTTCTTCTTGATAATTTGTATCGGTTAAAATTGAATTGTGGAATACTATCACCATTGCGAAAGCTACTATGGCATCCCTTAAATAATTAATAAAATTTTCACCAATTGTGCTTTGGAAAGGGACCGCTTAGATATACAGTGTACGGTACCAGTAGATAAATTCTGATGAACCCAAAAACTTTTTGATCATCTTTTTATAACTGCTCATTTTCTTAAATATATCGATAATTTTGTGGGTTTATAACATATTGAACCCAAAAAGAGCGTCAAACGAGCGAAAAGAAAAACATTGCACGACATGACCTCGAATTAGAGGTTACATATAATTTTTCTCAGATTATTAATGAAAACAGGGACAAATTTAAACTTGGAATTTTTTTAGAAACGAAAATAAATGGTGTGGCTGAAAGGTTTAATGGGGAAATAATTGAAAGTGTTAGGATTATACTAAATGAAACGAAATTGTCTCCATCATTAGAGGTTGAGGTAGTAAACACTCTTAATTATTTGAAAAACTGATTTACAACTCAAATTTCTTAACGGGAATGCTCCTTTAAATTATTATAACAGTTCAAAAAAGTAACTATAATAACAATAAATATTATATTTCGACAATAATAACGAAGGATAAATCAATTTCTTTAAAAATAATTTTTATTAACAAGTCATATAATTCGGAAATAAATCTATCAAAATTCGGGAAAACCAAAATTTTAAAGGAATAATGCATATTTTGTCAAATTATAACTTATGGTACGCATTTTGAAATGCTACCTTAAAAGTACAAAAATAAAATGAAATTCCAATATTTCATATGAAAAAGCGAAAATAATGTTTAAAAAATATCACAAATTGGTAAATCATTAAAACTCATTGGAAGAAAGTTTTGACAATCAATTTAAAATTCCATTTTCCTCTCGAGAAATATTGAATAGCAAGTATTTAAATGATATCATCTATTCTTTTTCCTAACGTACTTGTCATAATTCCACTATACAATAAATTAAACCAAAATAAGATACACAGAATATACAATGTTGAGCAATTAAATTTCCACTTTTCCGTACCAAAGATCCAACATGGCGTAATTTGTTGGCTTTCGTTGGAAATGGGAGTATTCGAAGTATTTATTTCTGCTCTCCACGAGTGAGGGCGCTTCTGCCGTTTATCACACGCTTGCGTATATCTCCTCTACCTCCTCCACCTTAATTGCATCAACAAGACAAGAATATTACTTACCTTGAGTCATCTTAACAAAGATACATTTTTAGCAAACATGGAGACATGGCGAAAAGTGAACAAGTTGTTTAGTGGAGATCATATGCCTGAAGAGGTATATGGCCTTCATTAAACAATCTGCCCAACTATTATAATATTTCGCGGATTAAGCTATTGTACTTATTTGCTTTGGTAGGCTGTGATTAAGCCGGGATACAGTACATTGCATTTATTTCATCTTCATTGCTGTTCTTATTTTTCTGCTGTATCGAAAACGATTAAATACACCCTTTTTTCATTTTAGTTTGTGCATTTTCTGCAATTTACTTAATGTGTTTTTAATTTTATTTTCATTTATTTTTTAATTTTTGTGGTTCTCGCATTTTTATTAATTTATCTTTTGTTCTTTTAAATGAAAACGTTTTAATTTTTAAAATTTTAATTTTACTTCCATATTTGATGTAAATTTTGGCCACTTTTTTACCATGCTTATCTGTCTGCTGGAATACTCTTCTCCCGGAGAGTCAACCTCCACTGTTACGTTTATCCTCCAAATTCGTGACTCTCCTAAAATTACTAGCTTAGATCGTAAAGTTGATTTCAAATAGTCAGCAGAAAAATGCATTTACAACATATTCACTATACCGATATGACAATATAAGGTAAGATTAGGCTGCTGGTGAGCTTTTTCATTATTAACTCAAATATCTGTCGAGGTCTGCTGCCATATTTTAATATTATTGATTGCCAAAAACTGATAAAAGGAGCGACTTATCTGGGACATGGGCGCATTACCACGGTGGCATTTCAATACATCCGGCCGAGTTGCGTCGTTTTGATTTCACTTTTATCTTATCCACAAACAGGGTTCATCCTTCTTCGCCGGCTACCAACTTCCCTTCTGTCTTTTTCTTTTTTATTCTATTTTTCGTCCTCCTCAACAAATCGTCAACCCAGTTTTCCTCTTTTTCCAGCCATTTTTGTCGTTCAGCTTTGTCCAACAGTAATCGATGGCTTCTTCATAATCCGTAGCCAACTAGCGCCAAAGTTGACAATCTTTTTTTTAATTGCAACCCTAAGTCACTCACCGGATATGATCTGCCGATGGAATTTTTAACGAGTCATGTAAGTATTCAATTTCTCACCAGCTGACTTTACAAAATAAAATGGCGAAGTATATCAATATTTCACACAACAAATTCCTCCCTTATTTAGGAAAAAGATTTCACATAAAATTTTTCTTTTGTTCATTCAAAATGTCCTGCCATCAAAGAAGTTTCACCAAGAAGCGCTACCGACCTCGGAAATGACTGTCACAGGCAAATTGGAAGATGGTGTTGGGTTTACCAAAGTCCGACGAGAGTCGTTCTGCGTCGTCTTCTTCAGCATCACTCTCCTTTGAAATATGGGCACTTTCTGAAGAGAGCATCTGGATGGAAAGTTCCTGTGTTCTTCTCTTCTGGAATTAAACACTTATTTGTTTTCATTACGTGTATTAACGTAGTAAAGTTCTTTCCCTAGACAAGCCTCCTCCCAAGCAATCGAATATATCCAGCACAATATAAAGGCATACTTTACTGAAATCGTGCTCATGGAAGTGGTTGAATTCTACGTTCAATTTTTCTTTGCTATTACAATGCTTAATATTTGAACGATGTGTGTTAATCCTAATATTAAGAGTATTGCTTGTTTGGCCCACATATCCCAAGTCACAAAAATCACATTTTCGGTAATAAATCGTATTTAATATTTTACATACAAAATTATATAAATTATCGTATGAGACAAAATTTGCGTCGAAAAGGGGCCGGTTTTACATTTTGAGTCATTCCGCTTTCTTATTTTACAACCAAAAGTAAAATTTTCATCTTTTCTAATTATTTTATTGTTAGTATGGATAGTTAGTACGGATTTCACCTTCCCTGAAGACGCATTTCTTCTTTTTTACTGAAATACTTTCCATCCCTTTGTCTCTCCATTGAAATTTGGTTTTTGATATATTTCCACAACACTCCTAGAATTGCAGTGTTTATTGCGCATTCGTTGCCGTTTGTGTTTTATATTATTTTTATTATTTTCCCCTTTTGTTTATTCTTATATAATTTTTACCCCTATTAAAACTATCTGTATTTCATTTCGATCAGTTTATTGCATTGCCTTGTTACGTTTTGTTGTGTTTGTGTTTATATAGTCTGTACTAGTGATTTTATTGTTTCTTGTATATATATATATATACTATAAATTTTTTTGGGGAGAACTAACTGAAATCAAAATAATTTGATTTTTTTAAAATTTTAACTCATTAAATTTCATTCATTTTCAAAAGCAATTTCTGGAAATTTACTTTTTACTCCTATTGAACTTGAATCGCTCTGTCGCAAGGAGAGGGTCGGCGTAAAAATCCTTGAAACCATTCATGCATGAAAGAAATTCTAATTGAAAATTTCGATTAACAAGCTGATTATTTTTTTAGTTTTTGAGTAAAAAGAGAGACAAAATATTCGAATGAATAATATTAAAAGCAAAATTGCAATCAAGGAACAAACATCAAATGAACAGATGAAAATTCAGAGTTATGAATGTGTATGTTTTTTTCTTTCTAGCGAAGAGCTCAAAAATAACTTTTTCTCTTAAATATATACAATTTTTTCTGTAATTTATGTTCTGCGTTTATGATAATAAAATATCCTGGATTTGTAGTTTTGCATTTCGAAAAATGTCTTATTTGAAAAGCATTTGAATATAGCATTATATTTCCAGTAAAGCATGGATAAAAACTGATTTACATTTACCAGTTTTTAAAATGCTACACGACTTTATTTAAATTCTTTTCAAAATGAAAGTTTATCGAGGTTCATTCAGACCATTCGTAACTGAGTATTAGCAATGATAATAGAAATATTATACACAGAACAGGAAATGCAGAAAAAAACCGCGAATGGAAGCAGAAGGAGTGTAACTTCTCGTTTACTTACTGATGAAGGTGGCATCCTCTCGATAAAAAATTGAGGACTTTCGGAAATAGCTAGGATCGTCACAGGTGCTTGGAGTTTTGTTGCCCTCGTAATCAGAGGCCAGTGCTTGGGAGAAGATTGAAAACCCAAGCGGGAATGTTCTTCCTTTCACCATTCGATTATTGTGAGGCAGTATGACGCGTTTGTGCTTCGTATTATAATGGAGAAAAACCGAGTGTGTATTTTGGGCGCCTTCTATTCAACCGATTAAATCCAAAATATGATATACATATACATTTTTAGTCACAGCATCACATTCAGAATTTTTTTCATCTAATTAATTGCTATTTTGAGTACTTTTATATAACAGATGACAAAATTTGTCGAATTTGGTGTCTCATAGTATAATGGAGAAAACAGAGTACGTATTTTTGCACCTTCTATTCAACGAAAATTAAATTCAAAATTCCATTCAAATTTGGTAACAACACCACTTTCCAAATTCTTTCATCTGATAAGGAGCTTTGCAAGTTATCGAGTTCACAGACACGGGACTGAAAAATGGCCAACCATTTGACTGACTTGGCTAAAAATTTAATAAACAATTAGAACTCTGTTTATGAAACTATGCACGAAATTTAACAAAACTACTAAATATTCGTTATGTGAAAATTAAAAACAATATAAATACCTCAAATTTCATCCATCCTCCTCTTTGCGTATTTTAGTTATCGTATTCAAATGAGCACGAATGAACGAACGGGCAGATAGAAGAATTTCTTTTCAAATATTTTCGATGAAAATTTTATAAAAATCCACGTACTTAGTGTACAGATAACAAATCAAATAACATTCGTCTCCGTCATTGCGTTTTTGAATTATCTTGTTCACTGACAGCGACTACAATTCCAAAAATGAGTTTTTCGGACTCAGGGAAGTCTAAAACATGGATATTCCTCAAGATTTCCGAATCGAATGTTTTGAGGATTATAATTCTTTCTCTTCGAAAACTTCGCATACAAGAAAGTAAAAATCTTAGTAAATTATAACTCTCCATAGCTATTAATAAAAACAGTAATATTAAGTTTTCATTTAACAGTAAAAGATCCTCTATCGACTTCTATTTACGTCTTTCCATTATGAAATAAAACTAATGATTTCAAATTTTAGGATTTTGATTTTAATGTTAATTTAAGTTTCCGCGAAGTATATACAAAAATTACAACGCTCTTAGAAATCTCTTTGCTTGAGAAAATCTAAATTTTTCCAGAAAATTTTAGCGTTGTAAATATTTCTCTTGTTTCAAGTAGTAATCCATTGAAACATGAAGATCGCAACTTTAAAGATGCTTTGTAGGAATCACAAAATAAAACTCTTCTATCGTCATTTCAAGAATAGTTCAATTATATAAACATTCTCAATTATATAAACATGGAGAAGATTCCTTTTATGTAGAAAAGAGCAAAATGTTAAATATCTCCCTACTTTCTGTCCTCCAATAGAGTTCAGCTCGCCAATTTGACGATGGTTGCTCAATTAGTTATGTTCGGGAATCCATTTCGAATAAGAGGAATCTGAAGGAATTTATTTTGTTCTTGGAGTCAGATTGCGGTGGTATATAAGTACATCATTCGTTAAATTCTACCTACTTGAATTGCTTTCTCCTAATATAACCTGTTTCTATAGCGATCGATATCAATGAGACAACTTGGCTAGCATTCTCGTGGCGGACAGACAGTACGTACATATTATCCTTCTGACTGCCAAATTTTTTTAAATCACTATATAGATGCAAAGTTCGCAAACATGTTCAGATACGTTGGATCGAATCTAATTGTTATTTATGTGCAAGGCCTTATTGATACAATAAAGCCTCGGGAATCCTAACCAATTGGGCTAATCTTTGTTCGGTTTCTGGGGAGTTGGGGTTATACGGAAACTTCGGTAAAATACTCTTGATTTACCAAATTCAGTAGAGTATTGACTATGGGTATTCTGCGAAAGCGTACGAAAAGAGCACGCGGTGATTCGCACGGTACAGTGGCAAACAATTTTATGGTAAAAAGAAAGATAATGAGTTTGTTTCTACTAATTAGAGCTCTGTATTTATTTATAAAAGACAATTTTAAAATATCTTTTAAATTAGGAATAAACATTATCTTTGTTTCTGACTCGTAACTGTTATTTTTCCTTCATTTTTCAGTAAAAAGTTTTCAGAATATTAAAAAAATGATTTTCACTCTATTTGAAATTTCGGATACCTAGGATTTAGATTCCGGGGAATCTACGGTTTTACAATATGATTCAGCACTATAATAGTTGTAAGTAAATAAAACATTTTGCGGAAATCGAAAGATACAGGAGAGAATAGTCTTATTTCATACCCGCTAAAATCGCGGTATAAGCAGTCAGAGGGTTGAACAAAATTGGAACTCCGGATATTTTTTCATAAATAATTTATTTTTGAAATCAAAAAATGGTGTTGTCGTTTTCATTTCATCTTTCAGTGAAATAGTAAATATACAAACAAACAATAATGATATTCTTAGAAAGAAAAGCTTTTAGAAGACATTATTTGACTTAATAATGAATTTTTCGATTCCATCTATATACATAAAACTCAAAATATATATGTATGTATATATGTTTGTTTCAGCATCACTTCCGAATGGATGCAAATTATGAGGAAACGTGGTACACAGATTCCGCATTAACAAACTTAAAATACTGTATTGGTAAATAAGACCTACCACAGTCCGTCAGGGCAGGGTGGGCCAAAATCTCCAAATTGCATGTCAAAAATTCCCATGTTCACATGCTTGTGAATTTTGATAAAACTCGTACACTGTTTCCTCATCAGCCCACATGAAGTACTTTAGGAGTAAATAAACACAAACACATGTCATCAAGCAGGAAGGGCCAAAATTCCTAAAATACATGAAACAAATAGGCTAGTTGACGTGCTTGGCGATTTTGTTTAAACTTGGTACTGAAGTTCTTTATTAGCTGAGATTAATTACTGTACGTGTAAATAACCCCTAACCCAGTCCATCAAAGCAGAGTGGGCCAAAGTCCCCAAACACAAGTAACAAATAAACCGGTTGACACGCTTGGTGATCTTGACGAAAATTGGCACGCAGTCATTATTACATTATCCTACTTATATTACTGTAATGGTAAATAATAATATATCAAATACGAAAAGAATTTTATCAGTTAGACTGATATGTTAAGCTAATTATAGATTTACAATTCACTAAATTAAAATATCTATAATTATCTAGAGTAAATTATCTTATTGATATATTAGTCATTAAAGCTCATTTAAAGCAGTGATGCGCAAACCGTGGGACGCGAACCCCACAGGGGTCACGGGAAAATTTTTGTGGGTCGCAAAATTCAAAAAAATTTACATTTACAATACAAAATATTAGGCGTTTCTTCAAGAAACGTGGTCGCGACATCTTTTGGGGTCGCGAAATAATTTTACACGATGTGAGGGGGTCGGAAATGAAAATAGCTTGCGCACCACAGATTTAGAGGACAAAATTTAAATGATAATTATTGATGTTTTTAAGAATTAATTAACATAGATATTTAAAAGAAGCAAATTTATAATGTTTTGAAACTGCAGATATCATCATCAATATTCTCAAGCATTATTAAAGTTCGAAAAGACACGAACTTTACGGCTTTATAATTTGCATTGGTTAAAATTGAATTGTCAAATAGTTTTACCATTGTGAAAGCTACTATGACATCCCTTAATCATTTCAGACCGATCGAGGCGGTCCCGGCCGCTCTAAAAATTTCCCCTTGTCAGCGACGAAGGCCGGTCTGAGGCAGTTGGCGTCTTTTGTGGGGAGGTGATGTTGTGAGACCGATTCGGAGATAAGCTCGGTGGGGTATTCAATTATCCTTTCCAACCACAGCCCTTTTTCCGTGCGGCTTAAGGGAAGGTTATAGCAAGGATGGGGTGGGGTTGTAAATAATCGCCCAGGGTGGGAGATTATGATTCAAGTAGTATGCTGCCAAAAGAGCTCGGTTTTTAAGGGGCTAGAAGAAAAAAGTTGTCTCGGGCTTAAAGAGTTAAAGAATCATTGAAATTCCCAGTAATTGTGCTTTCGAGAGGGACCGCTTAGATATATGGTACTCACTAACAGTAGAATCTTCTGATGAACCCAAAAAATTTTTTATCATCATTGGCGATTATTTTCCGTTTATTCCCGCTCATTCTCTTAAATATATCGATAAGTTTGTCGGTTTATAATATTTCAACCCGAAAAGAACGTTAAGCGAGCAAAAAGAAAAACATTGCACGACATGAACTCTAATTAGAGTTTACATATAAATTTTCTGCGATCAATAATGAAAGCAGATATAAATTTGAACCTACAATTTTTTTAAAAACGAAAATATAAGATGTGGCTGAAAGGTTCAATAGGGAAATAAATGAAATTGTTAGGATTACACTAAATGAAACGTAGTTGTTCCCATCGTTAGAGGTTGAGTTATTTAACACTGTTAATTATTTGAAAAACTGATTTTCCCCTGAAATTTGTTAACGGGAAGGCTCCTTTCAATTATTATAAAAGTTAAAAAAGTGACGATAACAACAATACATATTTTATTTCGACAATAATCTTTATATATAAAAGGCAAATACCATGACTCATTCACTCATCACGAAATCTCCCAAACCACTGAGACTAGAAACTTGAAATTTGGCAGGCGGTTGCCTCCTGGAAAGTAGGTGCTCACTAAGAAAGAATTTTTCGAAATTTTATTTAAAATGTGAATTATTTAAAAATTACTTTAAATTTTAAAGTTTTTCCGGAATAACTTTGGATTCTATAATTGCAGAAAACCCCATCTTTGCATCATCTTACAGATAAAAAAATTACCTTTTCAATGTCACCTATTTTATTTCCATGCGACATATTGTTCAATTTTAAGTAATGTTTGAAAATGTTTTAATTCGTGATTTCTAACAATTTTTTTATTGTAGTAAATAAAATTCAAACCATCTCATTATTTCAGCAAATCTCTTATTCATACGCTTTTGCAATTCTTACGGTTGTGATAGTATAAATTGTTTTCTTGGGAAATTAAGTCCAAAGCAGAATTGCCACTTTATTATTCACTGCATTTTTCTGAAATAATTTATCGCACCTGCTTCAAAGTAATATTTTTAAAAAAACGTTGCAAAGATATTTTATTTCAGGGTTGTTTGTTTTTATTGAGTGTGAGGTACACTGAAATTATTTTTGTACTTACTTCAAGTTTTTAATTTCATTATTTCTTGCCATTTTAATATTATGAGAAATGAAAACGCTTTCAAATTTTTGTATATTGCATTATAGGTAATTTTTTATAAAAAAAAATTGTTAAGGCTTAGGAGGACAGTACTGCCGCCAAATCTGAATTTCCTCAAGTGATAACTCATCAAATTTCATATTTGAAACTAGAAATTACAGCCTGAAACTAGGGATTACAAAAAAGGCAATAGTGTTCGGAAAACTAACTAATTTTTAAATTTTATTGTCTACCTTCTATACTCACGGGTCTTTCAGCTGTCTATAATTTTTTGCCGCCTCACTTTTTGTACCCACTGGTTCACACGGGCGTCCAACATGTTCGGCTTTTATTCAGCGTTAATCCTTCTACCGACGAGTGATAGATGAATTGAGTGAAAGTTATTTGAATCTCAGCTTGTAAATTTCGTTAACTGCGATGCATCATACATAATTGTATCGCTGGCATTTTAAAATTTACGTCTTTAGATATTTTTCTATCTGTCAAATACAATAAAATATTCAGTTTTTTGTTCATCTTTCCTGAGTTATGGCGTTTGAAACTGCGACGGGTAATGCTATTATTAATATAAAATACAAAAATAAAAACTAAATTAAACGGGAAAACCAGCTGGTCGCCGAAGGAGGCTAGTAACGAAATATAAATTCAGTTCTTTAGAAATCCGTTTTATTACCAAGTCATATAATTCGGAAATAAATCTATCAAAATTCGGGACAACAAAAATTTAAAAGGAATCCTGCATATTTTGTCAAATTATAACATCTGATAAGCATCTTGAAATGCTGTTGTATTAGTACAAAAATAAAATGAAATTTCGTTATTTTATATAGAAAAGAGAAAATAATATTTTAAAATATTTAAAATTGTTAAATCATTTAAATCACATTTGATGGAAGTTTAGATAATCATTTTAAATTTATCATTTTCATCTCGAGGAATCCTGAATAATTGATATTTTTCTCAGATAATCGATTTATTCCTAACGTACTTGTCATAATTCCACAATGTAATAAATAATAAAATAATAATATAATAAAAATAAAATATGCACTATGCAAAAAAAAATTCCTTTATCTATACCAGAGATCCAATATGGCGTCATTTAAGTTGGGTTTCGTTGGAATTAGAAGGATTGGAAGTTGTTAATTCCAATTTCCACAAATGAGGGCGCTGCTATCGTTTATCACACACGTGCGTAAATCATTTTTATCTCCTCCTAATTTACACCAACAAGCCAAGAATAATACCTACCTTGAGTCGTCTTAACAATGATACATTTTTAACAGTCATTTAGATGTAGAGAAAAGTTAACAGGTTTTTTGTAGAAATCATATCCTTGAAGAGGGATATGGTCTCCATTAAACAATCTGTCAGACTATTTGTAAGATTGTTTTGTAGTATTGCGCGGATTCAGCTCTTGAAACTTGTTTGCTTTCATGGGTTGTGAGGAACCCGGGGAGAATGGTATACATAACTTTTCATTTCTTTCAGCTCCTTTGTTGTTCTTAATTTTCTTCTGTATCCAACACGAGTAATAATACAATCTTAGAACTTTTAAGTTTTTATATCACTTCCTAAGAAATGGTAACAAACTAATTTTTATTCACCAGCCCAGAAATGAATTTCAAGGCTTTATATTAAAGAAACAATATAACCAAACACTGGTGGCGTGTGTTTCAAAAATTTTAAAATTATATACAGGAATTTATTTAATAAGAAAAGTGATAACACTTCTTTTAGACATTTTAAAATTTTCATATCTAGTTATGAAAAGATGAGATCTCATTTTTACATAAACATTATTTATTCCCGTTTGTAAAGCTACCTAAATATCCCCTTCAAACGTGTAGTTCCGTATACCGGACATCAACTTTGAAATGCTACGATTTATTTAATAATTCCTTAAATTACGTGTTGTTTTTTCCATTTGACTCTCTATTTTCTTCCTATCATTATCTCTGCAAGAATTTCTCGTTTCGGCGAAGGCATCATTTCGTTTATTTACTTTTTTCACAACGTGGATACTCTTCGTAATGTTCAGTTTTATTTTTTGAGTTATTATTAGCATTTAAACCTATTTTTACTATTTAAAATTCTCCTGAAATATTTTTTTAACGCTTGGTAAACATTTTTCAATGAAGTCGGTGTGTTTCAACTTTTTTAGTTCAAATATTTGATCCAAAATGTATGTCCGCTATACCGGACAATCCGACATCCGGTATGCCTCGAGATGTTTTGATACAGATAGTGATACGCTTCTATCTTGCGAACTGAATTTGTATGCATAATCTGTTTAAACCTTATTTTTTTTTAAAAAGGGGACTTCTTTGAATGTAAAATGTTATTGTGATATAGGTATCAATTATTGTTATTATTATTACTGATCGCCATCATATTTTGAATGTTTGAAATCGTAGTGATCAAATTTTGATTTCTAAGATTCTACAAATTAGTGATATATCAGATTTATGTGAAGAAGAATATTTATCTAAGCTGTGTCAGATACTGTTGACTCTTTATACATTCCCTGAGTACTATTAGCCATATTAAATAAAAAAATTTTCAAACTCTTATATTTTAACCCTTTGAACGGCTCAAATATTTCAGCTGAATGCTTTGAAAACGGACCCTCTGTAGCTAGATGGTGTACGCAAATTGCTCCAAGATTTATTCACGGACGGCGTGAAGAACGGCAGAGCAAGTTTTCCTTCCCCCTCTGCCTATTGTTCCGTATAACAGCAGGGTATCATTTTCTCCACTGCCCCATGGCATAACAGGAGGGGTAGGACCATTCAAACTCATAAATCAGTCTACTGATGGTAATTGTTGTCTTGTGGCTTTTTAACTAAGAACTTACTCGTCGATTTGAAAACGATTCCGTTTCAGTCTGAAGCTTTCAGAGAGAGTAGAATTTTTCATATTCTTATTTTTAATATAAAGAAAATTTGTTTCATAAATGATTTTGAGAAATATCACTCATCTAAATGCATTTCGAAAACAATAATTCATTCTGCTTTCAATCAAAGAATTTTACTTCAGTTTCTTTCATTTTTTTTTTAGTATTAAGTTTTTACTAACGTATTTTGTATCTGCCTCTGATTAAAATATATTATAATTTTATTACTTAATAATACGATAATAATACAAATTCTGCATTCAGTTAGAGAATGTAAAATGAATTTGCTGTCCCCAATAATTAAATAAAAAGTTTGTATAATTTTCTGCTTCAAGAAGATTCGTGTTTTTCCATTTCATTTTTAAGCTTTTAAGATATTGAGAAAATAGTCTTTTGTCAGTGGTAGATAAAACACCATATATTGCGTTTGAAAAAAATTCTTTCTAAATAATCAAGGCAGATGCGAGATAATAAGATTTTTAAACTAAATTTAACACTTTAAAACTAATTAACACTATGCTAAAACCTCCGCGTACATGCGTAACTTCTTTTTGATCAAAATTAATATTTTCTGTTTTTTTTTTTTTAACGTTTGAATATTTCCAATATCAGTT
This sequence comes from Araneus ventricosus, assembly GCA_013235015.1. Taxonomy (NCBI): domain Eukaryota; kingdom Metazoa; phylum Arthropoda; class Arachnida; order Araneae; family Araneidae; genus Araneus; species Araneus ventricosus. Next base: position 4,287 of record BGPR01029645.1, on the reverse strand, counting down.
TCTTATTTTATTTATAGACTTGATGCGAATTTCAGTAAAACTAGTTAATGTACCTGGCGGAACATATTATATCCCTATTTTTTCTTCTGTTTTCTACCAATATTTTTTCCGAGAAAAAATATATCAGTTAAAAGTTAAATAATAAACACCTGAGAAATTCAAAAAAGTGAAAAAATAAGTTTAGGTGACTATTTTAAATATTTTCATAAAAATTACTAATAAATAGTGAAAAATCATAGCAATTTATTTATACTTCATTTAAATGCTCATCACAGGCCCAATTATAGCATTTTTGATTAGTTTCGTACCTGCTTCTCCCATAATCTTTCTTGTTATTTTTTGGTCCTGTGCCGTTGATTCTAAAAATAAAGTTCTCTTTTTTTATTTCCACTGGAAGGCGGGCATTGGGCGGCACTGCATATAATCTGTATTATAATAAGTATCCAACGGAGATTTTCGATGGCATAAATTCTTTTTATATCCTTAGCCATATTTTTGCGTTTAAAAATTACAAGGGATTAATTAAAGAGTTGTTTTGAATATTGTAAAAATATAAAACCTAATCCGATGTCGGGTATTTCTTGAGACATCATTTTTCCAGCATAACGAATTTAGAACATCGACTTTTGTTTGTCATATCATAAAATCTAACAATTTCTCCTTTTTTGTTTGTTATAGCCTGTCACTTCGTATAGAAACTGAAAAATGCATTGTAAATACTTATGAAATACATTTAGCGTCAGATTGAAAACCAAATCTCCAAGACTTAATTTCTCGCTTCTTATTTAGTAAAAGTTATTTCAGTAATCTCCGTTTATTTGAAGGAATTACATAGATACAAATTATTTTAAATCTCTGTTAAAAGTTTTTTAGAAAGTTTGACACTAGAAAACCAGTTATCCTATTTTAACCCTCACAGGGGATGTGGTTTCGACCAAGGTTCTCTAAGAAAAGGTGAGGAAAATGCACTAGAAAAAAGTAATTTGGCGCCCCGTCAGAACTATAACCAAGAATTTTAAAGCCTATATTCCAACGAAAATGTCTACCTAATAGAGTAACTGCAGAACAAAATGACAATCAATGACAATTTTCTGTATCTCGTTTGTAGTTTTTGACAAAGGAACGAAGAAATACTCTTTTATGAAAGAAAGCCGATTACAACTGATAGTAGTAAGTTGCCGTTCGACCGTCGAGGAAAAACCGCGAGCAAATCAATCAAAGTAGTACGCTGACAGCTTTATTACCTTCAATAGCGGGGAGTGTGATGGTGGGGTGAAGACCTCGCACAATGGAAGGGTCCATTTCAATGTACCATCCTCTCTAAAACCTTCGGTTTTAAAGGGGCTGGGAGGAAAAAGTTCCCTCCGAATTAGAGTTTTAAATAACCACAATGACTTTTATTTATGTTAAGATACTAGATGATATACCCAGCGTTGCTCGGGATTAAAATGCTCTCAAGTCTAATATTTTAAGGTGAAAAATACTTTTGTTTTATAAAATACTGTAATGTACAAAATTCTTTTATCATCTTAAACGTTTTTTAATTAAAATGCGAATGGACGAGTTCTCTGCTTTGTTTGTTTACATTTAATTGCCTGTACTACGTAATTCCGGTGTAATTCTAAGTCAGTGGAATATTCAAGGTGGAAGTCGAACATGCAAGAAGATAAAGGCAAGGTTTTTAAGGTAAGGAAAGAAACCAGAAAACTCGTCCATATCAATTAGACCAGACGATTTTTAAAAATTGCCGATAGCTAATTTTCTCCATAACGCATTAATATTTGTTATAAAAGTACTTCAGTTTTTCACAAATGGTAAGGGATAATAAAGGTTTCAATAGACGTTCCGGGACAAAAATTTAAATAGAAAATTTTTCATAATTAAAATGAATGAAAATAAACTAAATCAATAGTTGTTCCTGATAAAAAATTTTTAATCAAATCTGTGAATTGTCTTCTTTAAAACTTTTCTTTTAGTGATCTTTCAGAATTCAGTTTATAAGTTCTGGGAACAGTTCTTCGTATGTATTCTTGTTATTTAACAATAAAAAAATATTATTGAAAATTGTGTGTAATTATTAATCTTGACAAATTTATTTAAAAGTGAAAAAATAAATGAAACAGAAATGAAATTTGTGTCACTGAAAAGCTAATTTTTTTAACTTTAAAATTGAGTAAAAATATTTTTTGTGAGTTCATATTTTGGAAAGATATCTTCGAAAAACGAAAAAATTTCGCTTAATTTTTAATTTTTTGTGCGTAAAAAATAAAGGTTAAATATTTCGAAGTTACACCGTTGCCTAGAAACGAAATTTATATAAATTTGCTTATTTAAAAATGGTCTGCATCTATTCAATTATTTTTAATTAACTTTTGAAAAATTAATAAAATTTCAAGAAAAACTGCCACAGAAACAAAGTTGGTATCACTGAGAGGTAGAAATTTTGAACTTTAAAATGGAATAAAATATATCTCATGGGGGATAAATTGCTCAGAAGTTAATGCGGGAAAATGGCAAAATTTCGGTCAGTTATTAATTATTCGCATGTTTAAGTAACTTTTGCTCTTTCAAAAGTTGACAGTAATCTTCCTCTTGTCTTAAATAATAAGTTATCGAAGTTTGTCAAGTGTTTTAGAAGGAGATATGGAACATACATACAATGACTTTTATTTATATTAATATTTGCCGCGCTTCTATTAACCCTCTGAGTGTTTCACACGTATTTCTACGTTGACCTTGGACAACCCCAAAATCGTTAAACACGCATTTCAACGTGTGGTCGAAAACACCCCGAAATCGGTTTGCACTGAATTTTACGTTCATTGTGAACTGTCTCTAAAGTGTAACACACGTACTTTTCCTAATTTCTTACCCCCCTTTCTTGGTTTGACATCTTGATTGATTATCCGGGGAGAGCACAGGTCAACACAATGAAGACTGATAAGGATGTACTTACTGCAAATTGGAGATGGCACAGGATCCGAAACCCCACTCTCCCCTGTGGTGTGGGGAATTTTAATGCTATTTGCATTGAGGTTATATTTCCGGAAGAATTGCAGTGTCGGATTTTTTTTTTGTTTAATGTCAGCCTGGTTTGATGCTATATTATGTTTCAAGTACTATTCTTTTAATACAATTTATGTGATATAAGATTTTTTTTCAATGCCTCAATGCTTTAAAGATCCATATCGAATGGTTACGTAAAATAGATATTGTGGTTTAAGTAAAATAGATTTTGTTCCAATACCGCATTCAAGCATAAAAAAATTGAAAGCCTAGGGGAAGCTAAGAAAATCTGCTATTTATATATAGTTGAACAGTGTTCTTGAATCAACACATTTCACCCACGTTCAACTAGTTTTATGATATTAATGTAAACTTCTTTCATATTAATAATCTCCATCTACTCATTTTTCATTTATAAAAATAGAGTAAAATTAAATTTTTGTCAAAAAATAGAGCAAGTTTTAAGGTATATGAAAATGATGCATTATTTTTATTGTTTTATCTTTCAGATCAAATCGAAAATTTCAGTTTTACAATTATTTCATTATATATGTATTTGATTTTTATTAAAAAAATTAATTTTCAGGTTTAAGTGTAATTTTTTTAGACTAGAACAGATTTTAACTTCATTATTACAACATTTAGAAAAATATGTTTTAAATTCATAAAAATTACAATGAAAAAATTCATTCCGAAAGATAATTATCATTTTATTAAATAATTATTAGCCGGAAATTTATTTTTAGGTCACTCTGAACTGAAAAAATAACGTACATGGAAATAAAAATTAAAGAAAGTGGAAAAAAATTTTATTTTTTACATTGTAAAATATTTTCTTTTTGTTAAAGGCAGGGGAAAATATAGTTTAGATGAAAACGTTATCGACTAAATTTAATGTTTGGGTGTGTGATCTTATCAGACTTTTAATAATCTTATTATGAGACTGATAATATCTGCAATTTGAATAATCAATGAAGATGTTTATTTCTTGCTTAAAATAAAAGAAGACAAAAATATTTCTCAGAAAATATTATAAGAATACTATATTTGCGCATTAGTTCCTTGAAGCACAATTTTTTTCCTGATGTGTTATTAAACATTCTTCTATAAATGATTAAAACTATATAGCTAAATTGAATTGCTTTCGGTAAATGCATGCCAACTGCAAGTTAAATTTTCATTCATGCTCTGAGAAAAGAAATCCACTAATATATGTTAGAAACCATTGATACATCCAGATCCACTAATAACAACTTTGAAGACTGATCTTTCAGTAATAAT
>BGPR01029644.1:0-19150 GCA_013235015.1 Araneus ventricosus | reverse complement strand
CCTTTATCAGTGTGCTTCGTTCAGTTACAGTATTTGCTGTCTCGTTGCCAACATTAATTAAAATAAAACATTTAAACATGAAATTTGAAAACTTTAAAATTAATTAGCGGATAGGCCAAATCGATGCATCTCAAGGACATCCCTTACTCAATCCAGTTTTCTCATGCGATAATTAAAACAATTTTTCAATCATTACTTAACATTAATTAAAATTTATATGTTAATTATTTAATATACTAATATTTAATTAATCCCATTTAAACATATTTCTTTCTGGACTTTGAAAATATTTCAAACGTTTTCCAATTCATTGAGACTTAGAATTTTCTCAGCATTTTGACAAAATTTCTCATGGTGATCTTACAATCTTATTTTATTTTTTCATTTTTTTTTTTTTTCGTCGTTGCAATTTTAATTTGTTTTCAGGAAGAATTTCAAAATCTTACTCATTTTTTCTCGTCTTAAATATAAAAGCTTCAGATGCTAATTCTCAGAAAATCTTTTTCTTAATTAAATGAGTTTTATAAGAATTAATTCTTCTAATGAACCACTTCGATTTATTTTCTTTAATTCAAGTTCCTTTTAGTTGTTTGAGCTCTTTTCCCATTAACAAACGTGTGGATATTCACCAATCAGAAGAAGATAGAAAAATATTAATTCCATATCAGAGTGGTTGGTGTCTTAATGGTTTAATCTTGTAGAAAATATTAGATATAATTTATAAGTATCAAATTGTTTATTTTATTTTATGCTTAATGACTTTATTTTAATTAACGATAAGTTATAATAATGATGCAAATCTGCAGGAGATTATTAGTAAAGGATGTTAAAAAACTCGTCCCTAAAACACTCGAAAATTTTCAAGTCGAAAAATAATTCTTATTTCAAGTCCTAATCTTGAATCGGTATCTTGAAAATTCATCTACAAGTGATAGGAGGGGGGGATAGCCACAGCAGATCACAGGATCACCTCAATCCCGATGTGGCTGAACCCCATTTTCCATCTACTGAGGGGGCACCAGCATGCTCAACATAAAAGGAAACTTCTAGACATCATATTTTTTGTTGAAATGCCACTGCATTCTTCCCATCTAGTGAATTTTTTTGAATTCATCAACTGTAATCGTGGGTGCTTGGTAGATGAAAATCCTTCTTGAAATTTTTTAATGTTCTTTGACGCCATTGGTTTTATACCATTGTATTTAATTCCGATCTTCTCTTCAGTTGTTTCTTTTACGTTCTCTACTACTTTTATTATGTTTTATCGTGAGAAGCATGTTCTGAACTATAGGTCTTGTGCATCAAGGCCACAATTGGTCCTTGTGCAGTTAAATTCCAACACACCTACCTACCTGAAACTCGACGCCAATCTGATAATTCTTGGTATAAAAAAATCGAGAATTTTCGCATTAACTCAAAGTCACTTTGAAGCTGTAAGGACCGGAAATATCTGAGTTTCCAAATTGGTCAGAATTTACAATCAATCATTTGGCCGACGAGTTGAGGAACTGGAGCTCGAATCCACTTTTAATAATTTTTCTATTTACTTCGGATCCTTCCATTAATATTTTTTGCCTTATTGTATACAGCAGCAGCAACACCAGACTCTCACTCCCGCGTCCAGCTACAACATGTGGAGCCTGTACCGGTTTAATCGGTGGAGCCGGAACGAAAGAAAAAAAAAGCTGTGGTGCAAAAGATTCATTCTCTTTCTAGGAAGAATCAATGCAGACGGGACGAAAACTCCTGTAGCACTTATGCAGCATATAGCATTGACACTGTTTGACCTCTTTCTGTACTAGAAAGTTTAAAAACAGTTATCACCTTCGGTGTTCTATCGGGAGACTTTTGAGATAACAGTCTCAACCTTATTGAATTTTCTATGGGCAGGAAACTTTTTCTCCAGACAACAGCTCTTCAGATTATTATAGAACCGTGTCACTTGCACTTCGTTGAAACCCATTGCTCTGGCGACATTACACCGCTCTGGATTTCGTACAGAAATGTTATACCTTTTACAAAACGATTTTAACCAATCTTTACCAGCTGATTTACTCTCATTATTAAATCTACCACTAACTCCATTCACATCAGCATACTCGAAAGCAACTTTCATCATGTGCGCATATCTGGTCTGTGTGTACTCTTAGCCGCCGATGTATTGATTCTCTAAATCGTCCATACATAGCCGTAGCATTCACTAAAGTTAAATTCTAACGTGACAACGTTGTTCGGAAGGGAACAAACCTCATAATGATATTTACTTAGAAAGTAAACATTAGTCCTTTATTTACAAGAAAATTAAAATTTCTTCAAAGAAAAATTACATGCTAAGATAACGAAATCATATCTTACCTGATAAATAAAAGACAGTAAGGATGAAAATAATAATGGCGGTCTCTTGAGAGAGCTGAAAACACACGTCTTGATATGATCAAACTCGCTTCTGCTTGCACTGTTGCCAACAGGGAAAATACCTGAGTACTCTTAACCCCACTCCCCTTACACCTGCCAAACTTCGTTACAGTTGTTAGACCAAACTGATGTCAGCTTGATTGCAAACACCCAACACCTGGTTTGTTACCGGTGGATTTAAGAGTCACAGACATACTATCCTCTAAATCAAAAGCTTTGACTCTACCATTAGATAAAATCAATCCAGGAATCAACTTTCACCTTCAAACCATGGAGGTCTAACAAACTTCGAATTTTTTGTTTAGTTTCCTAACAATTGTAGACTGACACATCAGTTCAAATTCATTTGTCGTAATCTAACAGAAGCAACCTTTAAACATAACGTTATACATAAATTGGAAACATAAACGTCTGGAAATTTCCCTATTCAAATTTCAAATAATGAACATATGGAGAAATAAATGGAGAAAATGTTAAATACATTTCGTTAAAAGTTCTGCCATAATTTTAAAAACCGCTTTGTTACAAGAATTCAATTTGTAATTTCGAAGAAAAAAAATGAACATTAGAGTAAGCGAAGTTTCCAACCGTTTCCGACTGATTAATTATCCGTATATGCATCATCAACTATAAAAACTCAATTTATTAAAAAATATTAAACGCAAAGGAATTTCATGACTAGTGATACCTGAAGAATGGAGAAACAAACGACGAATCTCGGCCGAATATAATGCATGACTTTGCAAAGGTAAGGCTAAATTTCAATAAGAAAATATATAGTTTTAGGAATTTAATGTTCATTTAATGAACTTATGGCTTAAATATAGATAAAGCGAAAGCTCTCTACAATTGCCACCTTCCATTACCACCTAACAAAACCGTCAGCTGACCTAGAACCACTTTGGTGGAAAAGAGTTTGAACAACAACAATTCTAGGGTGAAAATCAGAAAACTCATCTATTTCATCGCGGAAAACGAAGCACTCTTTTTTCCAAAAGATGGTGACAACAACTAGCCTGTGACGTGTTCGACAGCGTCGAACAAATGGTAGCAAGTCAGACAGCAATAGTAATATGAAATCTCAGGGATTTAATAGAACGAAAATAAAATATTTACAACAGATGACTTGTACATTTTTCTTGACTAATATAGTGTATTTAATTAACTCGGTCTCAATTAATTTGGATTAGAAAGTTCTACTAGTCTTCAGAGAATCTGGTTCTAGAACGGTAAGAGACTTGAATTTATCCTCTGCCCGGAGTTGTAGACGGAAATCAGTTCTACCTTGAGAACGACTTAACAAGAGGAAGACGACAGTTCAAAATAAGTCTCTAGACTTCAGAATCGCACGACTTCGATCGATTCGACTGCAATAATTTATGATCTACGATCGCTTTAGTGAAAATCAATTCGTTTTCTTCAGGAGAGCGAGGCTCTATTCAGAGAATATTTCCCTAGAAGTACAACGGTACTTCTCAAAACCTTGCGTGATTTTGCTATCACGACTTCGCAAAACAGAGCTAATGCTCTAACAGGTGATATTCACAATCTCACCCAAAATTATCGTCTTCACTCCCGGATCGAAAATCCGAAAGTAAGTCTTCTGCAATCTTTTCTTTCGTTCCCCGAGATGGGGTCTTTCTCTTCTTGTTACGTTCCCCCCGATTTTCCGTTGATAGGTTGAGGAGGGTAAGGAGATCCGTAAGATGGCTTGTCATTCGCTCTCGCCTGTGGAGACCTAAAGTCCATGACCTGCCCCTTTTTGGATCAGCTGATCCGTTACGATCAATCTGGTGATTTTTCAATCTCAAACCTAGGGCGTGACAACCCGACAGTTTTATAGTCTGGTTTTAGCTTTTTGTCGCCTCGTTGACGCCGTCCAATTGTACGAATCTGTATCTCACAGGGAAGCTGCATAGTTCAAGTGGGGGTCTTAGACCCCCACGCAGACCGACCACACGGGTGCTTTTAGTAGCGTCTTTCTCTGGGAATTTATATGAATTTCTGAATTCTCACAAGCCACAAACTCATTTAACCCTAGGTACTCACATTCTCTCTTCTCCCGTACATAAGGCACCACCCTCTCAAAGTCATCAACACAAAGACTTGAAAGAACTAACAGTTTATATTACTAACTATTATATTCTTTTGTTCTAAGTGTCCTCTTTTTTGTATCCTTATATACAAAATGAAATGATTTTTTTGCACTGGCTTTTTTCAATAAAGTTTCACGCATACCCAACCAACCGACAGGGAGCAGTCGTGGCTCCGAGTTCGGGGTATGCTGTGGTGTTAAGTTACCGCCTTCCGTTCTAAGGAAAATTGGTTGCTCAGATGGGTGGCCACTCTAAAGAAGTTTCATGTTTAGAGTACACAATGCGTATTAAACACGAATTGATTTGTCATCTCTATCTCTATAATAATAAAATGAAAGTCTGTCTCTGTGTGTGTCTGTTGGCGGTGTACAGAACAGACCGTAGAACATAGAGCTACCAAATTTGGCACAGATATACTTTGGATGCTGTAGATGTGCACCTCGGAGCCGTTTTTCCGAAATTTTAATTAGAATTCTAATTAATTACAAATCAAGCGAAATTTTGGCGTTTTTCCTTAATAACTTCTGAAAATATTACAGCACAAAACTCATTTTTACGCCATTTGAAAGTGCAAAAAATTACCTTTTCAATGATATCAATTAAGTTGCCGTACAATTTTTTCTCTAATTTTAATAACCTTTTAAAAATATGTTTTGGCATAATTTACAACAATACTTTTCATTGTCGCAACGCATTTCAAAACGTTTGCATTGTTTAAATAAATATTTAATTGTGTGTTTCTCTTTCATTGTTGAAAGCTAAGGTAATATCCTAATACATTTTGCTTTCATATTTTATTTCATCAATTATTTTTTGTAGAATCTGTAAACCAAGCTCTCTGAGATTTTAGGTGTATGAAGATACATATATAGTAAGCTAAATGATTGTGGCTGATAAGTTTTCATTCTTTTATCAGCATATTTTAATTCAGTAAACATGCAGCTGGCCATAAAATGTGCTGTACCATTTTAAAGTTGAAATCGAATGCATATTTTGGAAGAGGAATAGGAAAGTGAAGACGGCGCTGACAACTTGCATTTAGATGTTACATGGCATGGTCAGTTACTTGACTCCTTTAGGGACATTTATGTAGGCAATGAAAAGAACAGGTGCAAAGTCACCAAAAAAACATGTGTTAAATATCTACTACAATCTGCTTACGTTGTTAAGGGAACCATGAATATAAAATGATGCAAGATTCAATTGAAATCATATTCCCGGCGAACAAGCTGGTCGCCGAAGGCGGCTAGTTTCTGATAAAGCGAACCAGCCAAATGAAGCCCGTGTATTCTCTTTTAAGTTAATTGCAAACGACGAAGAACGTTTTGAGAACATGAGTACTAATGGGAGGCAATTTTGCTCAGTCTCAATTTCTACTTCAACCACAATATATAAATATATCGGAAGCACTAAGATTAGAAATAAGAAAAATAAAAAACACAAGACAAAGAAAGAGAAACTGCCTTATGAAATACAGTTCTTTGAGTAACATGAATTTTACCAAAATTTAAATGACCATGGAAGGAAGCCCTTGCATTGTGAAACAGATTTATTATGGAGGTTTGAGCGGAAGGGTCCATTTTGTAGTTTTGTAGGGGAAACTGTCTTTAGAATTATTGTGAGCCATTAGAAGCTGAGAACGAATGAGTGGATTTAGATTATCTAAAAGGTTTCTGAAAACTGCCTTGTAAATAAAAGAGAAGCTCATATTTTATGAAAAAAGGCTTAACAAAGTAAGTAGTGGGACCTAAGGACATGAAGATATTCTCTATATTGTTTATCCAACTAAATACAATAGGATTGTTCGAAAACTAGCTAAAATTTGTAAGGTGTAGGATGAAACTGAAGCTACAGTCGAAAGAAAATAAATCAGCAAAACTCCAAATATTCAGATTTGACTTAAATTTTATTTATTTATTTATTTTTTATTTCACACACTACAGGAGACGTAAGATTATGTGGATGCATTTCAAAAAAAAAAAAATTCTTTGATATGTTATTGCTAAAAAACCTTTTGTATCGACCATATCAGTGTGTTAGTATCTGTTTTCAGTAAAATTTGTTTTAGGATGTAATTTTTTTTCTGAAAAGAGGCTATTCTTGTTTGGTTCAATAAGAGAATTAGTTAATTTCAAATTTATGAAAGGTTATTGCTGTTACTGAATTAGAGAATGGTCTTCCAGTGTTAAAAATAATACAAAAAACCTATTGTTATTCCTCATGTTAAAAATATTGTATAATATTTAACTACAACTCTAATTGAAATCGAAGGTTTATACTCTGAAACGCTTTAAATCCATAGAATTAATAGAATTGTACGATTGTCTTCTCCTTTATGTGTAGAAGAATAGTACCGCTCGTTTCAAAGTTGGTTCAGGCAGTAATTTATCAATTTAAAGGAAGGATCACTTCCCGTTTCCGGATGTTTTGTGATGAAAGACTACAATTTAAATCAAGGAAACAAACATTTAAAAAATAACAAATGCCGATTGTGCTTTTGAACAAATATTAGAACTTGTAATAGAGATAGACAATATTATAAATTAAATTTCTGAATGTTTAAAAATTGTCTATCAGCCAGATTTTTTTTTTAAAAAAATTTTAGTTTTACAAATACTTTTTTTAATATTTATGCCTTTTGATTAAGAATCGATGAGCAATATCTGAGTAAGAAAATGAAAAATAAATTATTTGTTAAATAAAATATATTTTGTTAAATAAATTATTTGTTTTTGAAATAAAAACTAGTATTGTATTTAATTGATTCAAGGAAGATATTAATACTTTTCAAAAACAAAAATTGAAATAAAGAAAGAAATGTATAGATAGGAAGAAATAATTTATTTACAAACTCACTCGTTCTCGATGTTCTAGTGTGTGCCTGCATTTTTTAAATTTTAGTTATAATAGCATCCCATTATGAAGTTACGCAAGAGCTATTTTGGAACTGACTTTGCAATTTTTAGCCATGGGCAGATGATGAGAACGACACCTGAGCGGGCGCCCCCACTCTAAACTTCCATTTCACACCAGCGTGAGGACGTTTGATTCTCTACATATTTAGTGCACACAGGCCCGTATACTCTCCGGATCATCCGTGGAATCTGGTCTCGAAACCATGAACCTCCGGCCACGAAGCCCAAATCTGCCATGAGTAATCTGCCACCAAAGTAAATCAATCAAGCAATCACCAAGTATCAAAAACTTCAACGAATCTAAACCACAAAGATGCAATAGACATCCTTTATGGAAACATATATATTTGAATGAATGTTTATAAAGCGAATATGGTTAGGAAATAATTTCATGCAGTGGGACTTTAGAATACGTTAAATACTTACGTCAATGATAATTCAAAGAAAGTAAAAACCACGAACTACCCAAGTAGTACAAATCGTTGGCATACAGTTGGCCCAACGTTGCCATCCACGGTTGGACAACGGTACATATTGGCACTCTTACCCAACCGATTATTCCCCAACGTTGGGCCAACAAGCTGTGCTACTAGGGTAAACTCTGACAGAATCGAATTAAACTGACAAGGAATCGATTCTAGTTCACTTCTAAATTCGAAATGGATTCAAATAAATTGGGAAATTTTTCAGTAAGAAGCTTGATCTAAGTCTAACCAAAGCCTCTTCATAGCCCGAAATTTCCCAAACCACAAGACAAACAAGAAATAAATACTTACATATAATAAAATTTACGTATAATTAAATACTTACGTATTACACAACTATAAATTTAATTTTAGAAGCTCATTTTAGATTTTTAATTATAAGTTTTGAGCATGTCTATAATTAACAGTGCAACAGCATTTCTTCAAAATCTATTCTAAATGAGAATCCATCGTAGATGGCTTACCGTTGGTGTGTTTAAAACTGAAAATAGAATAATGTCGTTCATAATTTTCTCTTTAAAAACAGAATTTTCGCACATAATAGCTTATTAGTTCTAAAATATTTCCCATACATTTTCACCAAAACTAATTTCCGAATAATTCTTTTAGAATGAAAAATATTAATAATACTTTCCGACAAAACGTACTTTGTTTTCTAAAAATACAATTTTGTTTTAGCGTCCCTTTTCTAATCGTTCTACTTGCTTCATGCGATTTTCTTCCAAAAGAGCAGATTGCTTCATACCATATCGTTAAAAAAAAGAAACTTATATATGCTATTACAACGTTCTTATTTATAACCCCACTCAATTGCGTCATATCTTTAGAATTTCAACCATTTCCCCATCAATCGCAACTAAATAATAAATATTGTGGCACCTTAATGAAAATTATTAGAACGCGAATTTTCCTTTATTAATATTTGCATTTCTGATTCTCGTGTTAATGGACAAAAATAGATAGAAAGCAAAATCTTGTCAATTTCTTTGATAAGTGATAATTTTCATTAGCTAACAGCGGATATTCCCCCCCCCTTTTATTAACTCCATAGATTCTGAATGCTTTTATTTATATGAACTAATCATTTTCTTTTCTTCGCCATAAATTGTGTTTAATCGTTTTATCTATTTTCGGAATGAAACTTTATAGGTAAAAGAGAGTTGTTTATGAAAATTAAATATTCCATTTATATTTAAATGATGCTGCGAAATTTGAAGCTCAATTTAAAAAGTAGTATTAGAAAATAAAATGCTAAATTGCTTATTTACAAATGTATTTTGTTTCCTGAAATTAATCTTATTTGGTTTTTATTATTAAATTTCGTGTATTTTTATATTGGTTCCCAGTATCTTAGCTACAAAGATATTTTTCGTAAAAATAGTTAACACTAATATTTAAAAAAACTGTAAACTGTTTGATAACAGTTATTAAAATTTCTTTAAAATTGCTTCTATAATGTGGTAAGAAATTCTATTGCAATATTTCAGAAGTGGCAGAGGATAAAGTGATTTATTTACTGTCAGGATTAGATTTACTTTGGAGATTGACTAACTTCAAATTTTGAAATGGTATACCTGAAGATAATCTATTTTTCCTGGTTAATTTTTCATTATTTTCATTATTGATTTTGATGCTGGTTTTGTTTGACTTTCTCTGTCGTTTTGTCGGGGCATTTGAAATTAAATAAAAATACACATTTTTTTGCTTTTTTATTTTTGGTTTCAATCTTTGAGTCTTTGGTTTCAATCTTCAGAGTTATCTTTTATTTCAAAAATAACATATTATTTGGTTCAGACATTTCAATTAAAAATTTTTGTATGGGATAATATTAATTCTAAATAATTAACATTAAATCAACTGTTCCCAGAAGGCAGCTGGGTCATTTACAAAATCTCAGTAATGTTTAAAAAATTTCCCCAGATATATGAAAAGACAAACTAATTAACGTTGATCATTTATTCATACCTCTCCTCTGACTTGTACAGGGTGATCATAAATTATTGGACCCTTTTCAAAAATTAATAAAAAAAACTCTAATAAAGTTATAACTACCGTTTTTTTTAAAAAATGAGGTCGCATTTAAAAAAGTTTCATTTCAAATAGGGAAAGAACTGTTTCGGAGGTCTGGGGAGTCGTAAAGTATTGTATCGTAAAGTATTGGTTGTAAAGTATTATTGACATCTCCCATTTTTGAGAGCCATTATCTGCGAAACTTTTAAAGATAGAAGAAAAATAAATGCTTGTATTTGTAGAGAATTTTACGTTCTTTAATTTGTTAATTCACATGTCATGGGAAAACTAATATTTTTTTTTTTTTGATATATTCGAGAAAAATTTAAAATGGAAACCGGAAACGCGTATCGGCTTTTACTGATCGGTAGCCATTGCGTATGGAATTCCACGCACACATGGTAAGACATTAGAAGACAAGGCATTAGAACGCCACAATGGTAAGCCACACATCTGCAAAAAAACTTTTTTATTTTTCTCTCATTTAAAATAACTGCAGTTGTAACAGTTTTTTTTTTTTTTTTCAATAATTTTTGAAATGGGTCCAATAATTTATGATCACCCTGTTTCTCAGGTGTGATACATTAATCACAAAGGGAAACAATGGGTACTAATAATAAGATTGCTAATATGCGATCTTTTCCGAGATAGTGTATTTCCACTATTTGACGAAGCTTTTTCAAAAAGTTTCAATCTATGCCAGTCCAGCAGTGCATTCTTCCCTTTCTCTCTGCCAGGAAGATAATTTGAAAGGCAAAAAGAAAAAAATAGCAGGGAGATTCGTTATCCGGGGGACACATCTTGTTCCGGACTGATAGAAAGGGGGAAAGGAAAGCATTAGAAGTAGATTGGGAGGGGTATAGCTGATACGGAGGACAGATTTCATTCCGGCGCGGTAGAAAGACAGCTTGCTGTATGGTTGCCTTCAAGTAAAACGGTTTTGCCAACACATGGAGGATTCGTTTATTCGCCAAGAATGGGATGCATTTTTCTAATGCTTGCTTATGGAGTTCTCGGGATTAGCAGTTGCTTGAAGAAGCTAGGTCCTACGCAGGCGTGTTCTCATTTAATAAAATGATAATAACCTGATATAAATGGATCATATCAAAATTAAATTTTGCGATTCTTATTTTTGATTGGTATGCAAAATAATGATATGAATGTTTGTTGTGCTTAAGGTAATGCATAGCAAAATAATGCTAGGAATGAAGGTTGTGCTTTGTTGAGTATGAAAATATAGATCTTTTGTAGGACGTGCTCTTTTTAATAAAATGACAATAAACTAATCCGATTTTATTATGTTAACGGATTTAAATTTCAGAACGAATTAATTTTATGCCTTTGCAGTATGTCTGTGATCAATTTGGAAGTATTTTAATGTCTTTTATTCGGTTTACTAATGGTAAAGAATATTAAAAATGCATTTTAGTGCACTAAACATAGTTTAATTATTGTTGTTGGCAAATACACATCTAATGTATTTGTATTTTAAAATTTGCATTTAATAAAAATTTTAATAGTACGTTGCTAACAGTTTTTACAAGACGCTGTTTTAAAATTCATTAAATGAGAAAATATTGTTGAATATATAAAATAAACACTGTGGAATACTTTTAAAAAATTTGACGAATAAAAATGTTTGATTTTTTTTTTTTACCATCCCTTGTTTCACTTTGTTTTTAACATTAAATCTTTAAGTTTCTGTGAAAGATACATAACGACCAGATATCTTCAAAAGAATTATGAGGATTATCTCAAATGCATTATATAAAAACTTTATAGTTTCACCACAAAAAATTAGATTAAAATTTAATTAAATGTTGATAAAATTAGCGGATTAAGCAATTAAATTTCAGGACACTTTCATAGGCAGTGAAATTTTAAATATTATTTATGATTAAAAGTTAAGTAATCAACAATTTTACTATTAGAGGTTGCTTCATAGTGATTGCCTGTTTTCATCATTTATTCTAGTAAAACAATAAATACAATCCAAAAGTAAAATATTGCTATTTAATGAATTGAAAGGAAGTATTGTGAAATTTGAAAAATTGCTTCTCTTTTTCGATTACATGTATTGACTATCCCAAATTTTTCTTTGTTTCTTATATGCAGAATGTATTTATTTATATTAATCAGAACTCCCTCATACTAATAAATTTGTTCAAAAAACTCAAAGTTCTACTTTTATAATTATATATAACAGCAGAAACTTAAAATTCTGCTGCAATGTTACTTTTTAGTTAAAACAAACAAAAATTATTTAAGATTTTAATGTAGTATTCTAAATTAATATAATGAAATTTTCAATTAATATTCTAAACGTATTGTTTTTTCTTCCATATTTAAAAGTCATTTATTGAAAAAATTTACATTTTCCTCTAGAAATTATCTGTCTCAATAAATGTAAAATTTTAGTTTCATAACAATTTTTCATGAAATGGAACAGTGATTTGTTTCCTGAACATGCATAATTACTATAATACAATAAATGTTCTCCAGTTAACTAAAACACAGACAAAATGGAAATACATTTGTTCCAACGTATAAATACAGTTTAAATGTTGTTCTAACCATTTCACAATCACACTTCCATGCGATATTTAAAAATTTTTTATTCCTGAATAAAAATGGTTCTTAGCAAATGAAAGAAATATCCATTAATTGCTTAAGAAAAAAGTGCTGTGTTGAGTTTGTAATTCTCATTTATTTTATATCAATTTCATTAATTATTTTAAATGTTATTTTTGAATTGTTGCAGTACGAAATCTGAATGAAAAAGGAGCATTAAAATGGAATTTTGAATCGGATAGTACCAATTTATTTAAAATCTGTTATCAAACAATTGATATTTTTAAAAAGTTTTCAACTATACATTGAAAGTTCTTGCCTATAAGGTGTCATCAAGAACTGCTAATGAGGAAGATTTTTGCAGTTCTTACATAGGGTCAAAGGTGGGGTAAAATGTGCAGTCAAAATATATGGCTTACAACTGATTTTTAATTATATTTGTAGGTTTTTGAGTTGGGATATTATAGTTATCTGTTCTGAATACCATTCCTCAACTGATATTTTTTTCACAGTTTTTTTTGTAAGTGAGTGGTAGCACATTAAACTGAAGTAGACAAGTTTATGCCATATGTTATGCATTCTAACTTTCACTGTCAGGACCAGATTATTGAGGAATTCTTATTATAGTGGCATAATATCTTTTTTTGGACATTTCTGCTGCTGCTTCAATTTGCAGCTAAGGACAAAAAAAACTCCTTCTTTTTAAATCTTTTATTTAGAAAATGGGTATATGGTTACGGCTTAACATTCTGCATCTTGTGTAGGATAGATACAGCACTATTTTTTCTTTAAATAAATGATTCATTTATGATAAATTGAAAATTAATGAAACATAAATATTCCATATCATAACTAGTTTTTTTAAAGAATCCCACACATAAAGGATCAGGAAAATTACCAGTTTTCTCTCATGAAGAGAAGCGTATAGTTGTATAATTTTTAAAATTTATGGCGAGATAAGGGATCTAAAGTGTATGGTTAATACCTAAAAACAGTTCCACACAAAATAACACTTTCTTTGCCAGTTTTGCAACCAGATGTTTCTGTTTTCTCTTGTATGCCTTCAAGTTCTCAGAACATGTCTTTGTCTTCACCCCAAGAGTGGAGATCACAAATCACAATTTCTTTAACATACAAAGATTTGAAATAAGCAAAAATATCACCAAAAAACTTCAAATTTCACAACTGCATACCTGAATGATGCAAAGCAAAAATGCAAATGTGTACAGACAAGTACTGGTGAAATTTTAACAAGTGAACATGTAATAGAAAGACTAAAAATTGAAAGGAAAAAACAGCAATGTAATTTCCTTGCAAAAGAAGAATCTGGAAATGATATTACTGAAAATACATCTGTGAGTCTAACAGTACGTGTCTGGGTAAAAGCATTATATTGAGGGAGAAAAGCAAGTCAGAATTCATTGGCAAAATTATGGCTGTTGAAGGAGATACCTATAAATGAAAATTTTAAGATGGGCAACTTTCACTTTTCTTGCTGTAAATGGCACAGATTATATCAAAGATGATTCAGATAATAAAAATTTTGAATGAGCTACAATTTAATAACAGAGGTCATTAATTTTTTGAAGAATAACAGATATACAGAATCATATGTTGGAGGGAAAAACCCTATTTTATTTTTTGCCAAATTTACTGTTTAATTTGAGCCTTTTTATATAAGTTAATAAAGAAACATTTTAAATCTGACTTTTACTGTTATTATATCACAGCACTGTAACAATTTTTTTAGCATTTGCTACTGTATCAGATTTGCGTACTCATTTTACCCCACAGTATATCCATTTTCACCTGCGTGGGGTAAAAATGGGTATACAAAATATATGGTTAAAAACTATCTCCCAGCAAACATGTATATATCAAATTACTAATGAAACTTACTTAATTTTATGCTTAAGATGTGTAATGTATAGAAAAAACAAAATAGATTATAAAATGTAATATTTTGACAATACTTCTTAAGTGAAAAGCTAAAAGTAGTGTATTTTTTACCCTTTTCACCCCACCTGACCCTATCTATGTTTTTTTTTTTTTTTTTTTTTTGTAAAGCAAATGCATTCCCAATGATACTTTTGATGGTACGAACAGTAACGTTGAATTTTAGAAAAGTTGAATAGCTTGAATTCCCATGTGCACTTATGAATTAAATGCATTATTTAAATTACATTTCGTCTATAATCGTTCGAAGATTCAAGTTTTTAAAATATTAGTTTGTGCAGGAACCTTCACTACTTAGCTTCTGTCAAAGAGAAATTTAAATTCACCTCACTTAAATGCCGATATCTTTCGGAATTTTTACGGGATTCAACTTGAATTTTTATATATGTTGCTCTATATATCTGGCTTTGAAGTTATAAAAGAAAAATTATGAAACTTCTCGCATATGCGCAGTAAAAATTGTTTAGTACAAATACTCATATTTCTTCTAATATTAAACGTATTTACTTCAATTTTTAATTCAATACTTCTGTAACGTATTGTCAAGTGTTCTGTAAATTTCGTATAAATTGAATGAAAACTTTGCTATAACCAAAAAAAAAAATGCATGAAAATTTGGGATTGTTTAAAGAAACCTAATATCTTCGAAATATCCATGTCATTTTTACGAATTGCATGTAAGCAATGGGCATATTAAACATATCCATTGATAAAATTAATAGATCATTATCAGCTTTCTGTGAAACGGGGTGAGCCGAAATATCTTTTCGTCTTCATGTATTTATGGTTGGTCCCCTAAATGCCCTCGTGACTGAATCTCCAGTGTAAAATGAGTACGATACTCGATTGTATGTTACACGATTCTCTATAACTGATTTCGAACCATAGTTTTCGTATTAATTGCAGATTTATCGCAATTTAAGAAACGGTCCTTAATTTTTGCACACCAGTGTACAAAGTCATCACCATCAACACCCCTAGATATTGAATCGCCGTTAGAAACATGTAAGGAAATAACAAAATCTGCACAAGATTTTTTTAAGTCATCCTCGGACATGTTCCTGGATTTAATTAGAAATTTAAATATTATGCTGCATTCATTTGAGGAGTCGAACCTTTCTTGAATAGATTTTAAAGCAGAATCAATAATTGTTAAATAAAATTCAACTTTAAATATAATAATTTTGGGCCTTAGGTCTGTTCATCAGTGCATTTATAATCGAAAAGACGAGCTTTCTTACTGTGCCTTTTAAAAGGAAATTCTGTGTTAATAAAATGAAAGCTCTCAAAAGCGACCTCCTTCAGTTCATCTAAAGTAAAAAGTAATAATTTTAAGAATCATCTGAAGTAAAAAGTACTTCAAAAATTTCTCATTTCTTTTGAAAAAAGGTAGATTTTGTGTTTGTTTGGATCTTTCAGCTTTTGCAGAGCTAACTTGAATCCATTTTTTTAAATCGGAAAAATAAATCCTTAATCGGGTCGTTGGTAGTTGTTGAGGAATTAACAATAATATATATTTTTTCTAAAGTCTGTTCAAGTAAAAATTTCATTTGTTGATGGTTGCAACCCATAGCAGCAGCTTCTTTGGCAGAATCCGAATCAGCGTCTGCAAGGGACAAATAAGCTTTTGAATGCCCAACTCCAGTAGAGGTCGAAGTTCACTTTTCTCTTCATTTTGGAAAAGGAATAATTAATTTTGATTTGATTTCTGGTGTTGTTTTTGAATGTAAGATTTTTTTGTTGTTCTTTCTTTTCCTCCTTTTCTCTTAATAAAAGGTCCAAGACCAGAGAGGCGAACGGAATGTTCTTCACTGAAGTTGAGCAGGAGGCTATCCTGGAAAAACTAAAGTATTCTTAACTGGGCAACGTGTCCACTTTTAAGTTTGTTGTTCAATTTTAATATGGGAAGATATCCTTACAAATATCAATGTCGCTGGTAAACTGCTACAATTTCCTAAGTCAATAATTAATGAATCCGTTAAGCTACTCCATAAACTATGAATTTTCTAAATACATTTAGATCTGATGTGGCATTTGACAAATATATTAATGATGCCTGAACATTAGTGACTTATCCTGATAGAGTAAAATTTCTTGAAGCGGCCTTTCTTGCGTGATATGGAATTTTTGGCCCATAGACATAATGTTAAAATAAACTCTATTAAACACTGCTCAAACCTCTCTGATATCTCTATGGAGTCTTCTCATCTTCAATATAAACTTTTTATTACCTCCTTTGACTACAATTTTAGAAGGTCTTACTACTTTTACTTACTACTTTAATCAGCTACTACAGACAACCGCGTGGTCTTCCTATGGGTACGAGTTTCTCCAGCGCACTGGCGAATATTTTTCTTCAGACATTCGAGAGGAAATTTATTAAAAATAATCTCATTTCTGCTTACCGTTACATTGATGACCTTATTGTATTTGACTTTGACAACCTGGACACTTTAATTAACTGCTATCCGGAAGAATTGAAACTGAATAAAACCAATAATAATAACAATAATTGTAATTATTTAGATCTAGTTATCAAAATTATAGATTCAAGCATTTCGGTTGGTATCTATGACAAGAGAGATGACTTTAATTTTAGAGCCATTTCTTTCTGTCATTATCACACCAATCTCAACCTAAAAGTCGTTAAAAATACTATCCACTCTCAAGTTAAAAGAATCAAAAATATCTGCAACAACCATTCTGCTATTGTCAAAGCCATTGATAATTTAAATATTAATTTAAAACTAAACGGCTACCCAGTACACTACTTTATTATTAATAATTAAAGTATTTATAAAATTTAACTCTCAATCTCTCCTTTTCACTGCTAGTTACTCTGATACTCATCACACACCCTCTTTCATTTTTATTGGCTCATCTGCATTTTTTTTTAACTAAATGATGAAAATGGAAAAATGAAAATAAAAATAATAAAACATTAAAAAATTGATAATAAAAATTATAAAAATGCATAAAAACATAAAAAAAATGTTATATACAAAATCAAAAATAAATCAAAAAAATAATTTAAAAAAACCCTAAAAAAATCTTTAGGAAAAAAATTTACAAAAAAATTTCAAATCTTTTGTTAGTTTTTTCCCTCACTAGATGGAGATACGTGCACGCATCTATTTGCCTTGTTTACATTGTAACACACGCCTGTTAAAGCACGTCACTCCTTTGTATTCAAATATGTTATAAGAGTTAAGATTTTAATCCCTTCTTTTTACACTTTGTTCTGGAGATTGTCTTCAATTTCTTCTTTGTGGGTAAATGTTTTTCTTTCAAGTACATTCCGGTATAGGTTCAGGCCAAAAGAGGATATTAAATTCAGACCGTAAAGTCTTTTTCCTCTACAGAAAACCTCTTCCACTTTTGAATCTGCATGAATGTCTGGCCTCTGATGAAGTCATTCACCAGATTCTTACTTCTTGTCGTTGTCTACTATTATTTTTTATCCTTCCACCTTTTTATTCCCCTTTTTTTTAATATTTGTATTTATTTTATACTTAGCAATTTTTTCCTGGATGATGCTGCACTTGCGCACACCAATTAAATTGCTTCTATCACTCTTTGTCTTTTTAGATATTCTTATCTTTTTGTCTCTTTATATATTCAATGCTTACTACTTTTACCCTACTCTCCCACCTAGTCTCGTTAATACGGTGGCTTGGTTTGACAAGGTTCTAACTCCATCCAAGTCAGTTTTGAGAAAAACGAGTTTAATGTTTTCGACGATTATAACTTTTTTATTTATGATCTAATTTAATATTTTTTCAATAATTGCATTAAAAGCTTTTAGTTAAGAGGTTCCATAGTTTATTTGAAAAAAATTATATTTTAATAATTTGTTTTGGAACACAGCAAAATGCAGTTAGAACTTTGTTCACAACAGGAATAGCTTTCAGGAAACAGGCGTAGTTGTAACTGCACATAGAAGTGCAATTTGTCAAAGTAACACTTTTATTATATTAATTACAATGGTGTGATACAAAGTTCAAACTCAATTCAAAATTTAATGGAAGAAATAAAATATTGTATCGTTATAAATGGAATGTCACGATTAGTAGGTTTATTAAAAATGTAATGCAGCATTATAATATCCCTTATTACGTATAGTTATGAAGACAAATGCTGCTTTTTTTTCCTTTTTTTGATCATTTATTTTTTTTTCTTTCAACTTTTTGAAACAAAGGCCATAGGTGTTATTTGGAACTCATTCAAATTGCAGTTCTTACCTTTTCTGTTTAATACGCTTTTCGAGTCCCTTTTAGGTGATTCAGGAAATTTGATTTTGCTAAATTTTTTTGGTTCAAATTTGTCGTGTGATGTTTTGAAATTCACAGTGTGGAGGTTTCTAGTAAATTTCAAAACTGTCACACTAGCGAATGGCACAATCTTATTATTTATAAGTTCTGCCGTTCCTTGAAAAGTCATTAGACCGCATTTGTATGTTGCGATATGTGTTTCTTGGATTGACTTGTTTTAAAATTCTAATTAATCCTGTTGGAGAATAGAAGTCAGTTTTGTTCATGGCTTTTTCAATGTTGCTGTTAACGCTATCAACTTCTTGGACGCTTACAGGGCCGAATAATCAAATAGGAAAAGTAGGCAACTGCCTAGGGGTACCAGGGGTGTAGTGACCCGGGGGCAGGGGGCGGGCTCGTTTCTAGAGACTAAGCCGCTATCGTGCCATTTA